>CAAKHC010001061.1:1961-61790 GCA_901007825.1 Macroramphosus scolopax
GGGGGGGGGGGGGGGGGGGGGACACCAGTCCCTCAGGTATCTTTGTAAAATGGGAGGGTTGATCCGGAGGTGGATAAATGAACTGTCTGCTGGAGTGTTCAGCGTCTTCTCTTGAACTCACCTCTTGTCTACGTTCCTCCTCCATGGACGGTATGCAGCGCTCCTCGCTCTGCTTCCCCGACCTCAACTCCTCCTGCAGGCGTCTGCTGAGGCCTCGCTCTGAGACCACCCTCCTCTACACCCTGCTGGCCTTCGTCTCTCTGTTCACTGTGACACTCAACCTGCTCGTCATCGTCTCCATCGCCCACTTCCGGCAGCTCCACACCCCGACCAACACCTTGCTGCAGTCTCTGGCTGCGTCCGACCTGGTGGTGGGGCTGCTGGTGATGCCTATCGAAGGCCTGCGCTACATGGAGACATGCTGGCTGCTGGGGAGGCTGATGTGTGCTGTGACTCCTTACGTCTCTTACTGTCTGCTCTCTGTCTCTTTGGGCAACATGGTGCTCATATCCATAGATCGCTATCTGGCCATCTGCGACCCCCTGCTCTATTCCTCCAGGGTCACGCTGAGCAGAGCCAAATGTGTCATCTGTCTGTGTTGGGCCTGCTCTCTTCTATATAACGGCTGCATTCTGATGGGACACTTAGGGCAGCCGCACAGGTTCAGCTCCTGCCACGGCGAGTGTGTGGTGGTGGTCAGCCACATCTCAGGCACGCTAGATCTCTTCTTCTCGTTCGTCGGGCCCTGCGCTGTCATGATTGTTCTCTACATGAGGGTGTTCGTAGCTGCAGTTTCTCAGCTGCGCGTCATCCACTCGACAGCCAGAGGGGCTCACTGTGCTAAAAGATCAGAGAGGAAGGCAGCCAAGACTCTGGGCATTGTGGTGGTTGTGTTTCTACTGTGCTTCTGTCCCTATTACTATCCCGCTCTGGCTGGTGAGGACACGTCCACTAGCTTGTCCTATTACGCCCTGCTGTCATGGATCATGCTGATGAACTCCTGCATGAACCCTCTGATCTATGCTCTGTTCTACACCTGGTTTAGGAAATCTGTCAAACTCATCGTCACCCTCAGAATACTGCAGCCGCACTCCCGGGAAGCCAAGATCCTGTAGACAAAGACACAGTTATGAGTTTGGTCCTCTTAATATTCTCAGTGTGTGTGTGCAGGCTGCTGCAGATTCACACACTCCCTTTGATATAATGATATCTCTAAAAAGTCAGAAATGTCTCATTGAGGACATCGATCATAGACGTCTGATCGTTACCTCACACACACACGTTGCCTCTGCAGAGCGACACTAACAGAATGTTTAATGAGCGTCTGCTGAAGGTAGAAGATGCTACACAAATGTGCGCAAACACTTAGAATCAACTTTAATGTAGGAAGAAGACACAAAGCATCCAGCAGTTCAATTCACTATTTGTCTATTCATTAATTCTAATTATTATAATGTATTATTTCCAAGAGGATGTCGATGTCATTTCAAGGGTTATTTTGTGAAACATTTGTCTAATAACAGTTAATCTCCTTATATTGATGTTGAAAACGTTTCGTTCACCTTCACTGAGTCTACATGAGGCTGTTTACGGATCCGTCATGTCAAAAGTAAAATATATTTATATGTTAGTTTGTGTTTTAACTCTCTATAGTCGACAGGATGTCTGTAAAGAAGTTTTACATTTGTGCTTTAACGTCTTTATGCATCTGTTTTCTTTCATATGTTCTTTATTCTGCTTCTTTCTACTCAACACATCAGTTTGTTCTCTGACTCCCTTAACATTTCCCTCCTGCAGCATCAACAGAGTAAATTAAAAAAATATGTTTATCTATTTGAAGAGCAAAAATAAAAATGAACTTTTGTGTAGTTCTTCTTTGTCTTTCACTCCATAGAATTATCTTTACGACAGGTGCCTGACGAACTGAAGAGGAGCACTAAGGTCGGTGTATGTGGGCCTGTGAGCTGCGACGTTTCAGGTTTTCATGAGCAATAAAATACAAAAATAGATTTCATACATTCAAGGTAAAGGTGATGTTTGATGGGAGTCTTTGCTCCGTTGTTTCTTTGCATCTAATAAAATAAGATACGTAAATAATTGACGAACTTAAATGAAAATTAATAAAATAAAGTTCTCCACTCTTCAAATTATAATTAATATTATATATATTTCGAGTGAGCCAGCTCACGCACACTTGCGTTTGAGTGTGCGTTTATTAGTCGTGTTAAAGTAAACTTACCTGATATTTCCTCTGTAACACAGGAGACGCCAACACGAGCTGCTTCGGTCAAACCGGAAGTTAACTCGTGATTAACACGAGCGCGATCAGGTGTTACCATTCTAACGAAATCACATAATAATGTTTACATTCACAAAAATAACACTTTATTTATTTATTATTTTGATACTTGTATTAGTGAAATCCCGGTTATTGATAAAATATATATAAATATATATATATAATATATATATTTAAACTTCATCACTGCGTGGATGACGTCATCAGCCAAGTGTTTCCCAGTGCGTTGTGAAATTCCTACACGCGCACTTCCGGCTTTAACCCCCACAGAAGCAGGGAATTGATTACTAATAGAAGTCTGGGTATTCGGACATTTATTGATTCGTAACTTATCAATACTGTGTATTAAAACCAGAGCTCCCATTAGGGCTGCAGTCTGTGTTCCTGTCAGCAGATGGCGCCTGTTTACCGACGAGCAGCTCCTCTTGGAGACTGAGCTGTCATATTTTTCCAGGGAGGCTCTGGCGTCGATGATCCAGAATATTCTGTGACTCAACTTGCACAAACCACAGTGTGTAAAGAACTGGGCAACGCACGGTGGAGAAAGTTTTGAGGGTTCAGGAGCAGCTGCGCTGCTCGGTGTGTGTTACATCGCGTGCAAGAACAGGACATGTGTCTTAAACCTGCAGCCTCTCTGGTTCTCATGGATGCGAAGTCTGTTAGTTCAAACATTGTCCTTCCATCAGGCAGCCGACCGGGTCACCGGATGCGAGTCTGAGAAGTTGTTCTTCTGATACGTTTGGTTTTTATTAGTTAATTGACGCCATGAAAAGGGGAAGTGACGTCATGACTGACAGCTGATCTGAGCGTGGGCGTTCACTTTCGGAACTGCATCAGAAAGTTGTGAGGATGTAACTCTCCATCTCATCCTCTAGTTTCTGCTGTAAAATAAAAAACAACTTGTAACTGATTAATGAGTATTTGATTTATTTAACAGTTCCATCTTTTGTCTTCAGGCTATGAACACTTACAGCATGCTGGCAAAGAACAAACAGATCCTGAAGATTGAAGACAGAGGAACCCATAGAGGAGCCTGCAGGGCAGGCAGCATCGGCCCTGCGGCAGAGGACATCATGACTGCAGCACACTGACAAAAGAGGAAGCAGAGTCACATAATTATGGAGTACAATGGCACGGCTTTGTGAGCGCTGCTGCATCTGTCCTGTGTAAAGGGCGCTTTATCTCCTCCAGGGCACAGGATGTCGAGACAGAGGAACAGCAGTTGATAAACGGAGGACAGCCGGGGAACTTGAAACCATCCTACTGGTGTTGGTCCGGACTCTGTACCTGAAACAAACCTGTGCCTAAGGACACACACTCTGCACTATCTGCAGCTTGTTAATACGCTTCACTGGTCCTGGATGAACATCTGGTGGTTGTTAAATTATTGAACACCACGAGTATGTTTCCACATGAGTCACATTCTAGTGTTTTCCGTCTGCTTGATATTTAGTGTTAATTTTTATAGGTGTATAAAGGATTTCCTGTTCCTAGAATCCGTTGTTGAGGAAGATTATCGATTAATTTGGGTATTAACGGTGCAGATTGTGACGTCAGCCATGCAGCGGTTTAACAAACCTCTCTGTAATCTGTGTGCTCAGATGTTAACCTGTTCGTGGTCACCGTATCAGACCTGCTCGCCTCGGTCCGGTTCACGCGGTTCATCCGTCACCGACGTGCCTGGCGGCGGCTTCACGATGATTCCTGTGGAGGGAAGCAGGTGTGTCACCATCAACCTTCTTTCATCAGCCTTAAAAAGTAAATGATATATTGTTTGATATTCTCACAAAGCTGTCTGATGTCCTGAACTAAACTATTGCAGAAGAATAAAATCAGTTCTTCTTTGTTATTAGATTCTCACTCTTTCTATTTATACACGCTGTCCAACTCCTCTTCCTCTCTTCCATCCGTCTTTGGTTTGTTGTGAGGCTCTGAGGGAGAATCATCATCAATACATATCAGATCCTAAAGTAAATGTCATCTCTTCAGAGGGACGTCGCCAGCAGCAGCACATCTGTTTAAACATTAAGATGAGACACATCAGGAGGCCTCTGCTGAAGACACAAACTGATGAAGGTCCCTTTATATCACCACTGATTCTGTGCTCTGCACTCGCACGGAGAAAGCACGACTGGAATTTAGAATATGGTCACCTCAAGCATGCAGGCACTTGCCAGCGTGTGCGTGCATGTGAGCCTGAGTGTGCGGAGGCGTACGTCTTTAATCCCTGAGAATGTTGGCGGTGACTGGCCCAGAAATCGGATGTTTTCTCATTGAAGCGTTTCCCAGACACACCTCTTTCCCTCCTCGCTGGCCACATCTCGGCTACTTGTCTCTTCTTCTCCCGTCTGTCTCCCCATGATTAATTTGACTGTAACTACTTCACCCTGTGTGTAAAAGAGAAGACGTAAGCTGCTGTTCTCCTCCTCCTCCTCCGCGACACCCATGCCCACAGCCTCGGGGCCGTGTAGTTATGGAGGTATGCAACGTTTGTCTGACGGCAGCTGACATGAAGCAGAAACAGCAAAGAGAAAGTCAGCAGAGACATTAGCAGGTCATAAAAAGGCACTTAGAGCTGCAGCGGACGTCTTCATCACCGGTGGCTGCGTCTGCAAACACAGTTCCCCCACAGAGGCGTGCACACACACAATCAAGTCTCAACGGCAGCTGCTCCCATTATGAAGAATTACAAAAGAGAGAGAGTGTGTGAGAACCAGAGGAGTGATCGGGAACACGGGAGGATAATCTGATTCAAAGTTATGAAGAGTAAAAATAACCCAGGAGGAGGATGATGGCGTGTAGAGAGGAAGCAAGCCTGCAATTTCTGGGGGGAAAAAAGGAAAAAGAATGTGTGCTGTATAAGCAGCTATAAGGTATAAATCATCTCCCTCAGATCCTCCGCTCCGCCCACAACATGCAACCCTTCATTCACTCCGGCAGCAGAACCCTCCGGTCTGCTTCACAGTCACTCTGTTTGGATCAGAACTTCAGGACGAAAGCTCGGACTTTATTTTTAACCTCCTGCTTTCCCTTTTTTTTCCGAACAGGATTTGGAAAAAGCTCTTCCTCTTTTTTTCCACTCCCTTTGATGCTTTTCTGAAGATCCACCAGAGGAGTTGTGACAGATTTAGAAA
Organism: Macroramphosus scolopax; assembly: GCA_901007825.1. Taxonomy (NCBI): domain Eukaryota; kingdom Metazoa; phylum Chordata; class Actinopteri; order Syngnathiformes; family Centriscidae; genus Macroramphosus; species Macroramphosus scolopax. The sequence goes on from CAAKHC010001061.1 coordinate 7,395, forward strand.
GCGGCAAAAAGACTCCAGACTGAGCTTTGCTGCCCCCCCCACCCCCCCACCCACCCTCCGAAGGTTTCTGGGGATAAACAGGAGACAGATAAAGAGGCAGCGATAATCTGAGTGCGAGACGGAGGGAGGGAAGAGCACAGCTGTTCTGTGAACAGAAAGGAAAATAAAGATAAAGAAAGCCAGGAGGCGTGCAAGTGTGAAGGGCGAGGAGACGGGCGAGGACGACCGAGGCAAAAGGGACAACACAAACATGAAGGTGTAATTCAAGTTGAAGGTCAAAGAGACAAAAAAAACTTTTTCTTCGTGACAGCTTCCTCTCAAAGAGGCAGAATGCAGCAAGACGAGCGGACAGACTTCCTCTGAAGTGACAGACGAAGGAGAGGAGACCTCCTCCTCATCATGGTTTACTCAGCTGGCTTCCCAAATTCAAACAACCTGCGCCGCAAGAGCAACTTTGTCCCTGGATAAAATGACGAGAGGAGCGAAGAGATACCCACCGAGTCTGTGATACCCTCCTCTCCCTCTCTCTCCTCTTCACTTCTACCTCTTCCGCTGCTCTTTATCTCCTCCTCTCCATCTCCTCACTATGTTGATACCAGCTGTGCTCCTATGGATTCTTAACATCAGCAACTTGTGCTCCGGACAAGACTACATGGACTATTACCAGCCTGGAGACACGGGCACCAAGGTGAGCAGCTTGATTCTTCATCCTCTGGAGACGAGTGTCTGAATGGGTTTTAGTCAGTTGGTGTTCGGAACCACTGAAGAATGTGATTACAAGAGTGAATGACAGGGTAGAAATACAGATCATCATCTGCATTTACCTCCCAGGTGGTCTATTGAAAGATGCTATCAAGGTGCACTATGGGAAGTGTAGGCTGCAGCATTAAAGCCTCCAACCACTGGAGAGTCTGAGCTTTTCTTTCAGTCAACATCAGGTGTTGCACATCGATGGATTCAGGGGAAGCTGCTCTTTCTTTCTGTGGCAAATCAAAGTCATCCTTTGACCTTGTGTTAACCGGGTCAGGAGGTAGAGTGGCCGTCCCATAACCGCTCCCGTTCCCCGGCTCCTCTGCAGGAAGTGTCGTTGATCAACAGACCGAACCCCTTATTGATCCCGATGCTGTCATCAGTCTCTGATGTGTGAGCAGCTTAGCACCTCGCGCAGCAGCCACACAGCACGTGGACGGGTGAACGGATCAACATCGTGAAACTAGAAAGGCTCGATAGAAATGTTATTTACCATTTAACTCCAGCGAGGCTGAAATGTGTTCACGACACTCTTATTGTTGTCTGTGATCAGTTTGTGACGGGCAGGTGCAGCTGATAGGAGATGACGTCATGCTGCAGGCAGAGTGACTTTCCTGTAAAGTCCCCTTGTTATCTTTTATATTCAAAGTAGCAGATTACAAATCGTTTGGTTTCTGTGGAGGGTGACTCAGCACCTCGCTGGAATTCACTGTTGGGAAACACGTTATTTCCCCGTACGGTATCCTGCCAGGAATCTGTTCTCATGAAGCAACTGAAGGGATCTGGAGTAAAACACTAGTATTGGGAATGAATGAATGAAGGAATGAATGAATGAATGAACGACATCGTTTTCTGGGGAACTGGGCAGTTAATTAAAGAAATAAGAGGTTTTCCGGACAGTGTGAGAGGTTTCTGTGCATGTCGTCTAAGGACTGACACGCCCCGGAGAACTGGACTGGACGGCTGGTCATTGGTCCATCATGACCTCATCGTCCCACGGTGATGACCTCATGTCGTGCAATCATGAAGAACACAGAGGGGAAAAGAAAAGAGGAAATCTGGGAAAACCTTTAAAGAAAGAAAGAATCCAACTTCCAGAGGCCAATCAAGGAAAAGCATTCATCAACATAACGACTCTGTTGGTTCTATAGTTACAGAAACACCCTTACAGACCCGATTCTGAGGAACAAACTCAACAATTTCAAGGTTTATTGAGGATTTCTCTTCATGTCTCGGTGGCAGCAGCCACCCATGACTAAGATAACCCAGACATCCGTCTCCCCCACGGTGTTCCCAGGCCAGAGGAGACATACATCACCCAAGTTCTGGGTCTACAAACAACAACAACGCCTGATTCACACCAATCCACCTGTGTGATTCACCCTCCATCTCACCCCTCACTCACAAACAACACCCCGAGATACGTCCCTGCTCACTCCCAACCCGCCGGGAGCCGGCGATCATCCTGCAGCAGAGACAGAGTCAGCGTGGACTCTGACTTCGGGCCACGCTGACTCTCATCCAGACCAACACGGCTGCCAGGGAGTGTTAAATCACCTGAATGCCCTCTGGACAAAAGACTAAAAGAGAATCATTGACGTCTTGGTTGAGCCAGAAAGGAAGGCCAGGCTGACAGAAAACAGATGAGGTGGAGGGAATCAGAGACGGAGGCGGCGGCGGCGGCGGAGCCAGAGGGAGGAAGTCAGAGATCAATGTAAAGACTGATGACGTGACAGAGATCTGGTTTCTGTTTGGGTAATGCCAGTTGTGCCAGTCTGCCACTTGTCAGCCTGGGAAACCAAACAACGGCTCCCTGCGGGGAAGAATTCAGATGTGATACGCTGAAAACGAAGAAAACCCAGCTGACATTTCATCCAGATGTTCCCACAGCCAACATGTATCTGGTGGTGTCACCACAGCTGAAAACCATCTCCAGAGGGCCTCTGTAAACTGAGATCTCTTTGTAATGATAATAACAATAATATGGGTGTTGGCTGGGGAGATTTACTCTGTCTGGTCCATTCAAGCAGGCTTAATGTTGCATTCAGGGACCCCTCGGATTCAGAGTTGGAGGTTCACCTCGTCAGGGAGGTCACGTTCAAGAAGGGCCGCATGCCAAAACAATAAACAATTATAGAACCATACATGGATAAAGATGGTGTGAATTAAACCGGGTCAAGCTGCAGGGCGAGACAGGGAGCCAGTGTTTGGACAACAAGGCAGGTCTCTTGTTATCACTTTGCCTTGACACTTTCAGGATGTGCAAAACATTGACGACAGCAAAAAAAAAACAAGCATCGAGGACAGTGAGGGAGCTGCGGCTTCCTTGTGCACTTGAATGCAACAATGTGTGTGTAGAGGACACACGCACACATAATAACCAACAGTAGCCAACAGCAACATGTTACGACACATTGGCAGCCGAGGTATTCACCGTTTATCCAACAAAAACTGCAAAGCTCACAGCGGAGTGCACAAAGTCTTCAGGAGTGAGAATGAGCAAGAAGCAGTTTAAGATCTGAGGTTGAAACTTTCTACGTTTCACTAAAAAATTAGACTTTGTGACTTATGAGGCTCCAGAGTTCCTCTTTAATGCTTCTTCCCCTCATCCCTGATTTGTTTCCCCCCTCAGTGACCTCATCCATGAATACGACACTTGTTCTTTCACTGCATAAAAAGGAGATTTAGGGACGATGATGACGGAGAACGACATGCTTCCACTGTCTTATGTGCCTGTCCTCTCCCGTCCTCCAGGCTCCGGGGTTGGCAGCTGACCAGCCAAGTTTAGAGAAGGTCACCAGCGTGGATCAGCTATTGCAGCTTTTATATCCCGAACACAATCTGCTTCAACACTGCCTGCAGAAGAAGTCCCGGCACGCCTCCTCTTCCTCCACCTCCTCAGTGAGCCCTTCAGTCCAATCAGACGGTGATGATCTGTGGCGTCACCTGAGGAAGGAGGCGATTTACAAAGTCGACCACACGATAGAAGGTAAACTTCGGCCTCCTCAGATTTAGATGTTTGATTTCTGGAATGTTCATTATGATGACAGCATGCAGGAGAGTCGTCCAACACTGTCTGTGTTTCACATTGACCCTCCCACCTGTTTTCAGTCATCATAGAAGAGATCCAGCGCACCTCCTGCCAGCCCAGAGAAGTGTGCGTAGAGGTCGCCAAAGAATACCTAGAATCCACCAGTCAATTCTACCTCCCTCGCTGTGTGGCGCTGCATCGGTGCGGAGGATGCTGCACCAACGAGGCCTTTTACTGCACAAACACAAGCCACACGCTTGTGAACAAGACGGTGGGTGCAGCTCTGTGCCTGCTTCTTCCAGGCACAGTGAATTACTTTGAGATGTGAGATCCTGCTCTTAGATCTCAAACTGCGTCAGGAAAGAGGATCAAAATCCAGCCGGTTACGTAACCCGCCCTTCTGCACACCATTCGGCTGCAGCTGGACATCTAGTCCAAAAACATAGTCTGGCCGGGTTGCACAATCTTGCAGCTATTAGATCACCTTCTCCACTTGAAACACTCGGCCGTCACAGTAATGATGAGCTGACAGCAGCAAAATGGAGAAGACAAAGAAAGAATTGTGTGTTTTTGTTCCGACACACACACACACTCCTCTTACCTTCCTCTCTCCTCCCGCCAGCTGATAGAACTGTCCAGGACGGACCGCTCCGTCGTCATGGTAGCCTTCGTCAACCACACTGAGTGTCAATGCCTCTCCAAGCGGCCGCTCCACTCCATCATCAGACGAGATGCATCACATCACCTGTGAGTGAGAGTTGAAAACAATATATATATATTATATATAAGCATACCTGATATATGTTTGTGCCTATCTGTGCGTGCAGGTGTTCCCCTCCCGACCTTCCCTGTGCACCGGGGTTGTTATGGGATCCGGTTAACTGTGTGTGCGTCCCTGAAGACGGTATGAGCTACTCCGAGAGAGAGACAGGTAAGATTGTGTGTGACAGGGTGAACAGTAACGTGAGCTGTTGTTGGGACGTGGGCCAGAATATCATTACAAGAATGTGTTAAGAAGCTCCCCGACCACATGATGATGATGATGATGATGATGATGATGATGATGATGATGATGATGATGATGATGATGATGATGCCTGGGTGGTAAATAAAATGATCTGGAACAAGTTCCACCTGAGGGACCGACACATGAGGGAAACCAAACCTAGACAGGAAGTAAAACACAGAACAACGACACATGGCAGCGATCTACAAAATAAAACAGGAAGTGAAGCAAAACAGCATTTGACACCAAAACACAGGAACTTGTGAAGTGAATTAATTCGCCTTACTTACAAAAAGACTTTCAGGCAGGGATCATGACACTTGTCCTGTAGCCACCTGCCTTCATAGGACCAACTAACCACCTTCTTTGTGGCCTCCAGAGGTGCTGGACTCGGGTCTGCTGGCTCTCTGTGGGCCCAACAAGGTCCTGCAGGAGTCCGACTGCGAGTGCGCCTGTCGAAACGGACTCACCGAGACAAGCTGCGATCCAGGCTGGAAACTGGACCACAACACCTGTAAGGAGTTTATTATTGTTGGATGCTCGTCCAGCATCCTACAAAACGCCTGGAATATATTTACTTTAGTTTGTATCCCTCCCTCTTGATTCGACGTTCTGTCCTCTTGCAGGTGAATGTCAGTGTGAAGGTCAAGGAGAGGGGAAGTGGTGTCCTGCCGGCCAGCGGTGGGACGAGCAGCTGTGTGGCTGTGTGTGTGCTGCGCAGTGTCCCGGGAATCAACCCCTCAACCCCGACACCTGCCTGTGTCAGTGCAGGGAGAGTCCAGAGTCCTGTCTGCGGCAGGGCAAGAAGTTCAACAACAACACCTGCAGGTAGGAAGAAACAGACGTGGCAGCAGCTTGGCCTGGTTTGGTGCATCTGCCTCACAAAGTCTCTCTTCCTACTTCCACTAGCACAAACAAATAGTTGCAGAAACGTCCCAGCTGGACTCCACGTCAGTAATCTGGACCGCCTCCTTATACAGAGCATGAAATACTCAGCAGGCTCTCATGGTGTAATGTAAACCCTGTCCTCTATGAACTGGGATGTTTAGGTGACAGAATAACTATGAAGGAGTTCTTGGTATCTGTTGTCTGACCAAAACAGAACAATTGTATAAAACATATTCGTGATGCAGCTCCTCAAGGAGCATTTCTGTGCATCATCAAGTTACCTGAACCAGCAGCGGATTAGAGGAAGCACAGACAGAACGAGTGAAATCCCTCAAGTCACACACACCCACACATATTTCCATAAGACCTTGTATGGACACAACGTCTCAGCTGCGTGTGATGCATGTGTGTCGCGGTTCCCACCGCCAGCACGCAGGAGGCCTCTGACCCGAGAGGCCTGCAGAGACCGACAGAGCAGAGATGGATGGAGTGACGGGCCCAGAGAGAAACACATGATCAGCAGCCAGCGTTCCTATTGGTGACTTCACACGTGGGAAAGTTCATGAACGCACAGACATGCTGGTCCTGCTGGAAATAAAAGTCAGAGCACATAAAGAATATTTCAAACCAGCTTGCATTTCCAGAATCTTAAACAGTCATTTAAACTACATCCTGCCCCAATGAAGACACCTTCAGAATACCTGGTCCGTCCATCTGATGTCCTGCCGACCACCAGCCGCCCGTCAGTGTTGGGTACAACACACCATCAGCTTGTTCTTTGTCCAACCGTCTCTTCATGGTTTTGTTTTAAGTGTGATTGACCATCTGGTCACAGGAGGTGGCGGCAGAAGACCGTACACCCACACTGAGTTTGAAGAGGAGAGTTCCCAGAATCTTCCAGACACACTCCCTCCATGTCCTGAAAACAGAGAATCTTTTGATGCTCGTACATAACTTGGACGAGGGTTTATCCAGAGGGGATGTGAATATCTGCATAATTAATCGCATTCATGCCAAGAGAATATAATCTCCCATGTGTTCTTGTTTTATTTCCTAAGCCTCTTCGACATTGTTTCTTTCCCTGTACCTGTTTTGCAAACGTCTCTTTCTGATCTAATTCCTCTTCTGCCTTCCCACCTCTCCAGTTGTTACCGGTTGCCGTGCTGGTCACCCAGGCGTCCGTGTGTGGCCGGGTTCTACTACAGCCGCAAAGTCTGCCAATGCATCCCCAACCACATGAGGCCAGGGTGGAACTGACCGATCCCGGGGCGGCGACAGGAGCCGAGGGGCCGCCACCGACTGGCATCAACCTGGGAGACAAGAAGAAGGGGAAGAGCCTCATGAACTGGATTACAAGGAGGAGTTTTATTAATGCTCTCGGTGACACTGAGACGGATGATAGAGAGCAGAACAACAGTAAAACCTGCGCAGAGGTGAGGACATAAGATCACACCTGGAGACATGACAGCAGGACGGACGTGTTGGAGCAAGAAGTTCAACCAGCGCTGCTGCAGACGCTCGAGACTCTGAGAAAGTGGAACCAGATAATAACAGACGGGGAGGCTGAGGGCTTAATTTAGATGAAACAAGCTTTGGCAGATATGTGAGAGGTTTCACTGTGGTGATGTCATCGTGTTACAGATATATATTCCCTGTTGTAGCAGAGGAGGAGATGATCTGGTCCTCTCCACCTCGCCGATGGTGAGACTCGACCTCCTCCTGAGAGTTCTCATCAGACCCCTGAAAGCTCATTTACAACAGTTATTATATCCAGCATGTGGATGAAACACCGGGGTCATAAATCACACAACTCTTCTTGTAATTTAACTTTTCACCCTCTTAGACAAAACTATGTGTAAATACTACATATTTAAAACATCGGTACTTTGACTATGGAATCATCTGTATTTGTAAAATACTGTATTTAAGTCCATCATAACTCTAATTATTAATATTTGTACTCATTTGAATTATAACAGACGGGTTTCGAAGTGATTGTTTGTGCTTCGGGCGCTCGACTCGGCTGCACTGTGTCAAGGACAGAAATGTATTTTAATTCTGAAATATTTAAGTGTTTTTGAAGACGTGATTCAAAGCCTTTGCCAGCAGGAGGTAGGTCTGTATTATGTTGAATATTATGGGATGTTTGAGGGGGAGCAGAACAGAACCTGAGAGCTTCCTGTTCAAACACTGACTGAAACCTGACCAGAAAATAAAATATCTTCACATTTTATTTTGTCATTTAACTGCTCTGTCTAAACGTTTATTTCATACCAGCACACCAGACGATGTTCCAGATGACACACACACACACACACACACACACACACACCTTTGAGGGGAACCTGACTCCTCCTGTGGTCTTCTTGTCTTCAGTCGTCTCTGCCTCCTCCTGCCACAGTAAACACTGACTCGGATGGAAAACAGAGATCGTCTTTCTGCCGGACCCTCGTGACTTCCTCCTGAACTCCATGAATGCTGGTTTGTCTGTGTGAGCAGCTGATTAACAGGATTGCTAATCAATCATTAAAAGCTAATTAATGACCTACACAAATCGACTGAGACTCCTCGACTGAGGAGGATCTGTTTCGCAGCTTCCTTCCATTCATCAGAAGTGGCGCCCTGATGCCTTCAAACGACCCTGAAACGTCTGTGAAGTGTCAGGAACACACGGTCTGAGCTTGAGGCCGCAGCTGGTGGAGGTCCAGCTCGTCCTGGTGCAGCTGCGGTTTCAGCTCCTTCTCATTTAAATATCAAAATATTGCTGTTAAACTCAATTCGGTGAAATAACATGCCAATGCAAATAAACACAGAGTCATAATGAGGCTGAATCGAGGCCATCGGGCCCTTCAGGGTTCCAAGATATGTTTCAGATTGTCTTCAAACAGAGAAATAAAAATAAACGTGGGTCTCCTCTGTCGAGCCTTCCTGTGATTCACTACATATTCTGCTCTGCTGGCTCCTCACCTAAGAGAATGTGAAGTGCTCAGATATTTGAGGTAAATAGATAATTGTTTACTGGCAATAAACCTGGTATTGCAGTTATTCATTGGTGAAATGAACCTGGCCACAGGCTGGAACAGGAGGATTTATCTTGCACGTTTCCCATGTTCCTCTGCAGCGTCCAGACACTGCTGGTCTCTGCAACGTCTGGATTCAGGTACAATGTGTGGCAGAATCACTGCAGAGCAACACAGACGAATACAAATCACTTTCCCCAGCTGAACAGGAACCTGCTCGATGGATACAAAAAGAAATCAGGTCATTTGTTTTTTACAGTGAAGAGACGCCATTTAAAGACATTTGAAATAAGATTTATTTTCTTCTTCAGGAACAAAATATAAACTCGGCTCCGACAGCCTTTTATATAATCAGCAATGGGAATTCTAATATTTACATAATATAGAAAAGAAATAAATATAACCGGCTCCTGCTCGGCTGTTAACATTTAAAACTGCTTGTCATTGAAAGGAAACATTCCTCCTACGGACAGACAGCACATCACCTCCGTGTTCCCAGACGAGCTCTGGTGAGATCAGATTAATGATACAATTTTGAAGAGTAAGAAAGTGAGCTGCTCCACCATGAGGGGTGGCGTGCACCACCCTATCACATGGTTGGTCGTTGGTCCTGCACAGTTGGATGTTTGTCTTCTGAGTCCAGTGGAGCAGCTGCAGAGAGAGAAGAGAAGATCCTCTGCAGGAGGGGAGGAAGGAGCTGTGGAACAGAATGAAGAGTGCACACTGCCCCCTACTGGCTACTCGTAGTGAGGACAAGAGAATCCTTTGATACAATTTAAACAATCACTTATAAAAGCCCTCCAGAGAAGACCGTGTGTCCCCGGTGTGTCCCCGGTCTGATGTACTCAACACCTCACTGTTCGATCCCCACCTCTGTGTGTTGATGCAGAAACAAATAAAAACAAATCTCATGAGTGCAAAAAGCAAACAATGTTATTTTATGGCTTACTGATGTGAAAAACATGAATCCTAGTGATTGCGGGAGCAGCCTCTTCTTATGTCCGTTGCTTTTTTCACAGCTTGCAAAAACACCCCAACCCCCCATCTTTAAGCCACAATGCTTCATCTCCAAACCAGGTGGAGCAGCTGGAAACTGTGCGGTGGTTCCAGAGCAGGCACTTCAGTACGAGCTGTTCTGCAAAAGGTCGGACTGGGAAACTGTTCAGTAGTCTTTCATCGGTTGGCTCAACCCTTCCAGCTCTGGCAGCTCCAGATGCACCAGTCCGTGCTGGAGAGGCGACCAACCAGGGGGGGTACGTGCAGGTCCACAGGCTGGTCGACGATGCATCCAAAACATCACGTCACACGGTGACCGTTTCAACTGTTCCCTGAAACAGAACAAATTTCATCGTAAGCTTTAAAAGACAGTGAAGCTTTGATCGCCCCAGCCCTCCCCGAAAGGAAACATCCTACTCACCCTCGTCGTCGGAGTCGAACCCGAAGAGGTTGGAGCACCTCTGGAGTTGGAGGTGACTCTGCAGCTCCTCAGCACAGGCGAACGTAGCGAAACAGTTGGCACATCGTTGTCTATGCAGTGCCGCCGTGACACAGGGCTGCACCGAAGGGGGGCTTCGCTGCACCGTCTGGAAGAGCGTCAGCTCCTTCCTTCGTTTTGGCATGGTGGTGAACTTCTCATCGAGGTACGCCGTCGGTGGCACGCGCATGTACGGCTTCTTTCCATACTGGGCGAGCGTGTCCATGCACACCGTCGACTTGTCTTCCTCGGTGGCTGACTTCCCGTTCAAGGAGGAACCGGGCCTGCTGGGCATCGAGTCTGGAGATGTTTCTGACACTTCGCCCTCCACTTCTCTTGTTTTCACCTTGATGAATTTAGTTGTTGACGTTTTAGCAGCTGACAGAATGTCTTTATGTGGACGTTCTTTCTTGAGGAGCTTGTTGGTGTTGCTGGACTTTTTCCGAACAAGAGATTTATTGGATTTCTTCTTTGCTTTCTTCTCTCCAGAGGCGGGGGGAGGGGAGGTGATATCGTCTGAGCTGGTCGCTGCACCGGCAGGCGTGGAGGAACCGGGGCCGTCAAGTTCACCCAAGGTTTCTTTTCCTTCAACATCAGGTGAGCTTCCTGCTGCTCCGTCCTCCGTCTGTTGGACTGCACATGTTCTCTCTTCTGAGGCAGATGTTCTTCCCGGGTCTTTGCATGGCTTCTTCTTCTTCTTGTCCCCTTTGAGGATATTAACTTTGTGCTTATTTGAGTCTGAAGAAGCAAGTTTACTACTCTGTGATTTCTTTGTGATGCGTGTTATCTTCTCTCCTGAGGTGCTGGGTGCAGCCGGCTCAGAGTCACCCGGTCTGTCTTGTGTCCAGTCTGTGTTTTCCACCTTCGCTTTTCCCTCCTCATCAGCAGAACTTGGTACGACTTCTGCTGCTGCTGCTGCTTTGATCTCAGCTGGTGGGACGACAGATTCTGACGTCACAGGTTGTTTTGAGGCTGCTGAGACGTCCAGTTCTTTGCGAGAACATTTTTTATTGACTTTGAGATTTGTAATCTTGCGCTTCTTTGCCTTGCTGGAGCTTTCTGAGGCATTGTGAGTGTTTCCTTTTGGAGCACAGCGTCTCTTCAGAAGTGTTTTGTCTGGCGAGGTTGTGGTGGCTCCCTGATTTAAACCCTGAGCTGCAGCAGGTGTGGAGCTGTGATGCAAAGCCCCTTTGTGTTTCACTGATTTCTTGGACTTTGACTCATCAGGTTCCGTCTCTGTCAGTTTGCCGCCATCTTGGCTCCTCTCTTCTTCTTCTTCTATCTTGCTGCTCTCTGTTGGCGTCGCTGTTGTTTCAGGAGGACCTGCAGGAAGCTCCTCAGCCTTGTGCTCGACAGTTTCAGCACTCTGACCAGCAGTGGTGTTTTCATCATGCACAGCTTTCTTTATCTTGGGGGGACGTCCTCTCCTTTTATGACCTTCAGTGTTCACCTTCACCTGCCTCCTCTTCAACTTGTGCCTCAGTTTGCCGCTGCGTTTTAACAACTTTGAAGAGAAGACCTGGAGGATTCTGGCTGCTGTCAGATTCGGCTTTGTTGCTTTTCTTAACTTGTGTCTCAATCTGAGGTGAGGAACCGTCGACTGTTCGGTGGTGTCCTTGTTCGAGAGGTTCTTCAACACGTTTGAATCTCTGGACTCGTGTCGGACTTTCAGCTCATGTTTCACCACAGATGTTTTGGCGGCGGCGGGAGGGGGGACACTAACGGTTGTTTCTGTGGAGGAATGAGAAGGTTGCCCTCTTAAATTACGAGCAGGCTTTTTTACAGTAGCATCTTTTGCTTTATGACCCTGTGTGCTGTTATTCTTGTTATGTGTTTGTAAGTTTGTGTTCTTCACTGGTTTAGTGGGTTTGGAGGCATAGTGCTCTCTCTCATGAAGGTTCAGTGCCCAGAGACAAATGAAAAGTTTAGAGCAGCCAGGTAGGCAGCACGCTGCCTGCAGTGGACTGTGCCTCCTGGTGTGGCGTCTCATTTCCATCCCAGATTTGAACCTGTCGGTACAACCCTGATGAAGGCAAGGATGCCGGGGGGTGAGCCGGTGTCTTTCAACGTGGTGCTGGAAGTGTTCAAAGCTCCACAGAACCCTCATGCAGATGCTGCACCGGCTGTTTGAAACTTGGAATGACAGCTCTAAAGGTTTGATGTCTCCGTGGTGATCCTCCAGAGCGTGGTAAAGGAGTCCAACACGGTTTTTAGACAGGTCTTTAAACCAGGAGCATCCATCTACAGGACAGCGGACCCTCTCTAAGTTGTTCTCCGCAGCCTTTCGTTTTGTGGCCCCCTTCTTTTCCACTTCCCTTGAGCGGTCCAGCTCTGTTGCAGAGGAATCATCATCTACATCACAGGTTCTTTGAGACGCAGGACTCACGGCCCTCGTTCGGTCTCGATTGGTCCTCTGCTGTGCGGGCAGCTGCTTGGCTTCAGATTTTGTGGGTTTCATTCGGTCACGCTGGTTCTTTTTGCCAATATGTCCATTTACCTTGTGAACAGCAGATTTGCTCTCAGTGTGCAGTTGCTTCTTTTTCTGTAAAATCTGACCATCAGCTGGCTTGTCCTTAGATCTCAGCTTTCTGCAATCAGACGGTCCTAAATCTGGATCTGGCTGGCTGAGAGAATCAGGGCAGACGGAGGACTTCTTCAGCCTCCCACTGCTGCGATGCCCAGAGGACATGTGTGTGATCTTAGCTTTGGCAGAGGTCTTAGCTGTGGGGTTATCTTTGGTCTCAGACACACAGTTTTGTTGGTCTTTGTTGTCAGCTGACTCTTTGCTCTTTTTTAGCTTCTCTATATGGTCAGAAAGATGCATCATGGCCAGGAGGTCGTCTTTGAACATCGTCCGACAAAACATGCACTCATCCTTACGGAAGTGGAACATTGCATGTCCCACCACACGGCTGCCCTTAAAAGACTTGTTGCAGAAGGTACAAGAGAACTCCAACTTGGATTCCTCGTTTTCTATCTGCTCGCCGTCCTCATCTGGATCTTCATCCTGAGTTACCCCTTCCTCTTTGTTAGCTACAACAGGAGCCCCCTGTTCTTGTGCAGGGCAGCCGGAGGTTGTCCGTATCTCACGGGACACGTTCGGTTTGGGATTCTCCAGATCTCGAGCAAGTTCACCAGACGTAAATTCAGTGACCATCTCTGTGACTAACGTCAGATTTATACTGTCGGACTCTGCAGGTCCACAAGCCACCTTTGTCTCGGACATCTCACACTCAGCTCCTGTGTTCTCGCCGAGGATTGTTCCCATCTGAGTATCCTCAATATACTTCTGGCCATTTTCAGAGCGACAGTCAGCTGACCTCTGTTGTTGCTCCTGATGTGTATTTACGAGAGCATCGCCGTCGTCAGCAGTAACGTCCATCTGACTGCTGTGTGCAGTGAAGGTGGAAGCTGTAGTTGAGATATCTTGAGCTTTGTTGATCTTATCAACAGCTGGCAGCTGTGTCGCTTTAGCAAGTGTTGGGGTTTGTGATGCAATAGTAACTTTCATCTCCACCGCAGGTTCCTCACAGAGCTCTATTACTGAAGCTACGGTTTGTGAGACCTTCTCCGTGGTTTGAGCTTGAGGGATTATATCTAGAATCTGAGCTTCAACTGATGCCTGTGAAGCCATGACGTTTGTCTCAGACTTTTCAAAGAGCTGTCTTGCCGAGTTGATTGCTGTATTTCCACCTTTTTCTAAAACTGGAGATTCTGGCAGTTTGGCTGAGGCGTCTCCACCTTCCATCTCTGTATCAACCTTCTCACAAAGCTCGCCGTCTGGGTCTTTGGGAGGACTTCCCTGCACAGAGGAGCGTGTGATCGTCGATACGGACCCGTGCGTGTTTGACACATTACCCTTTCCCTTTTGCCTGCGAGCATAACAATGCAACTGTTGCACGAACATGGCTGCGTCCCTGGCTCGGAGAACCCACTCTTTGCGGTGAACAGTCTTCACAGTCTGGGACGTGGCAGGAAGCTTCACCGTCGGTCTGTAAAACAGCATTTGAGGGTAGCCTCTCTGTCTGTTGCAGGCGTCATCGGTGAACATGAGTTCGTTGTCCGGTAGGGACAGCTCGAGGATGACCTGTGGAGAGGCTGGTTTAAGACAGTCTGAGGACAATCCTCTCTGGTGCTTGCTGCTGTGGGAGTTCACTGACACTCTGTGTTTCGCGCTGTTCTTGAGTTGACCACATTCAAGCCTCTTCACTCCAGAAGAGTGATGGTCCTTCTGATGTCTCAACCCGTGTTTTCTAATCTTCGAAGGAACATTATTCTCTTCCAGTTTACCGGAGTCTTGCAGAAGCCACCTGGGTTGTCTGATCTTACGTTTTGGCGGATTCTTCTCCGATAAGCGTGTAGTTCGTCTTTGTTGTCCAAATCCAGCGGCCACACTGTCCTGTCTTCTGTCTAGCTGCCAAAATGAACGCCTCAAAGGTTCAGATGATGCATCTTTCATATAACGCCCTTGGTTGCCCTTCTTCTTCGCAGTATGTTCTAGCTGAGGTCTACCTGGTCCAACCTTTAGTCTTTTCTGTGCCCCATCAGCCTCTTTCTGATGGCGCTTCCTTCCTGCTGTCTGATGTTCCCCTTTGCGTCCTTTCTGACCCAATGATGTGTTTGCGAGTGCTTTGGCGCAATAGCTGGGGACCCATTTCTCCTCCATGATCTCCTCAAGGGCAGCGCCAACCTCCTTCTCACTCATCAGCTTCAAGCAGTTGGTCCGCAAAGCGATGAGGTTCCAAAACTCCGGGTCAAAATACAAATCCTTCTTCAAGACCTGAATGAAGACAAAAGACATATATGTGATAAAGATAATGAACACTGTGCAACTGTGGAGACATTTATACTGCCTATGCACTGTGTTTGAACCCTCCTACATGTTCATCTTCATTCATAGACAAGCTGCTCTACCTGCAGGGTTTCAAAGCGAATGTGATTCCTGATGGGACTGCACTCCACGTGGTACTCCTGGTCGGGGTGCATGTACAGCACGTACATCCTCTTGTAGGCTTCAACGGTACGTTCAAGGAAGAAGACGAGAAGAGCACATGCCCGGCAAACCTCCAGATCATCGGGCAGCAGGCCGGCGAGGGTTTTGTAGATCAGCGACTTGGTGACGACCTCACAGGGAAGGCAAGACTCGAGGGCATTTGCACAAAGCTCGACGCAGAACTGGAGACCATCTTCACCCAGCTAGACGGTTAAAAACAAGGAACTTGTTAAACATCTTGACATCTAACTAAGTCTTGTAAGTGGATTATTGTTTAATCTCTCCTGCAAAACACAATGTTAAATTCTCACCTCTTGCAGAATGACTCTGATGAACGGAAAGATCGAGTTGACATTGGTGGCCGACTGCATCAGTTGACGGCTCTCCTCAAGTAGAGCTTGTTGGGATGTGTTCAACCGACTGTGAAGTTTGCTCCATATGAAAACAAGATCCCTGCATGGTGCACATGAGGAGACGGGTCCCTGTTACTTAATGGTTTATAAGAGCTGTTGTAGGAAGTGCAATGTGGTGTTATAAAGTGAACTTTCAATGCATCATATTTGAATTTGCCTACCACAAACAGCACATGTCTCCCTTGCAAAGCTGCTGGGAGAGGAAGCCCCGGCTGAGGGCGAGAAGCAGCTCATCCGTTTCCTCACACTCCAAACCACAGATGATGTGCACTGCGTCTCTGCCATTGTGGTCGGCCACCTGAAAGACAGGGCTTCAGTTATGGCTGAAAGGTTGTTCTTATAAATACAAACTAGATAGACTCATTCCACCCACCTCTTTATGCAGACGATCATGCTGTGATGTCTTGTAAAGCCACGTGAGGTAGACCTGGAGGAAGAACGAGTGTTGCCCTGCTGTGGGATGTCGAGCGCAACACTTAGCCAGGGCTAAAGCCTCGCTGAGACGCTCACAGGATAAAAGGTAGCGCACCCGAAGCTCGAAGAACACCGGCAGCTCAGAGCTGAGGCACACATCCACTAAGGGAAGAGTTTTAAGTTTGTGAGTACTAAAGGTTTTAATTGCTTTCAGGAGCAGAAATTACGAGATGAACTGATTTGGATGCAATGAGGACAAATGTTACTCACCTTCATTCTGAGGTAAACTGGACTCACTGAGGATGGCCTGTAAGGCTGAGCTGGTCCAAGCCCCTCTGGCCCGAACCAAACACTCCACCTGAAGTAAGTGAACATTCTGATGCCTCGCTAGGGCCACATGACATTCCTAGGAGAGCCCAGGGACAAAAGCAGCGAGTTATATTGACAGCATTTGAATTAATTTATCTTTGACTGTTCAGAAAACTCTTTTTCACACCTGGAATGTAACAGTGAAGTGTTTCAGCGGCTCCTGGAGGAAGTCTTTCTCATCGAAGAACAGCAGCAGCTCAAAAACACTCCTATGAGAAGATGAAAGTTCATCAAACTAACATTCCACATTTTAAACAATGTGAAGATAATCAACAACTTCTTGTTGGGCCAATCAAGGTTGGGGAGGGCGGTGTACTTACAACGCCACACTACTGAGTGTGTGGAGCACATGATCACAGTTTGATGTGAAGGAGGTGGAGGCTCGGGTGAAGTAGCAGAGAGCCATCTCAAGGATCCTGAGCTGAGGCAGTGGCACCTGCCAGTGAGAGGCATATTCCTCCACCAGCTACATGGAGGAACCGCAAAGATCAGTCAAAATGTACAACACAAGGATGTCGGACAGCTTGTATCAATTGGAAACACTTAAATTTTTACAACACTGGTATGACGGACACAAGGGCAGCATCGCCAAGACATGCAGCTCTCTTAAAAGTGTCTGGTACATGACATCAAAAGCACATTGACCGACTTGCGGTTGTGTCTGTCCAGACTACATAATATATGAAGAGGGAAACTTATATTCGGGTAATATATGTGTAACTACTGTTCTCCAATTATGGCGCTGAAAAGTGTTGTTGCAGAACAATATGATTTCACAGTGAAGTAGAGATTTGACCTTTTATATATAAAACAGCATCACTTCATCGACTTATCCTGCTGGATATGTAGGAATTAATTAAATAATTAAAAAATCAGACTGACTGAAAACAAATCAAACAGTCCAAGTGGATTTTTGTGTCAAATTTGTGGAAATTCTTAAGAGGCATTCCTGAGAATATGCCGGATGGATGGTCAATGCACAAACATAAAGCTTCTCAGTGCAGAGACATATTCTGGCAATGTTAAAATAACCAAATTATTCTTTTACTATTTACCTGTAATGGAAAAGATCAGGAAACCACTGGAATGCTGTCAACTATGCTGTTCTCAAACTGTTTACACTTGGCCCATCGTTGAGTGTAAAGTTTAAATGGCAAACCAATAACACAGCAGCAAACAGTAAATTAATATCTTGGATTTGTTAAAAGGTAACAATAACGGTGGTGTATTTTATGTTGATTTAGGTAGGTATCATAGACTATAGTCAGTAAAACAGTTTTCAAACAACTCCTTGACAGCTGATACTTAAGCTAATTTAGCCACCAGATATACTCGCTGGTTTAAATCATCTAACGTTAGTTAGGACAAAAAGATAACAAGAGGTCGTATGTTACTTAAAATATATTATATTCTTATGCAACAGTTACGTCTACAGTTAAGTTACATGTCCTATACGTTAACTTTACAAGACGTGTAATTAAAACAGACATAAAAGTTTGGCAAGTGTTTGATCATGTTAGTTAATTACTCATATCACGTGGCAACCTTAAACTGGTGATTGAATAGCATTGGCTAGATCTTTATTCTTGATTAAATGTTTACCAAACATGCTGGCCAGCTGGTGAAGTCTACTAACTAAGTTGTTGGCAAAATCTGGGCTAAAGTTAGCTGAGCTGCTGGCTCCAGCGATTAGCCTAGTTAGCTTGCTAGCTGTAGTGTACAGAGAGCAACCATTGTCAAATTGTGACACGATTTGTCATACCTATTGTAACCAGGGTTGTCTTCCGTGATGTTAGAATGCGTAACAGTACTACAGTTTGGTTAAGAAACGTACACTTGTCGGCTAACTAACGGATGCTAACAAGCCCATTAGCTAATGCTAGCCGAGCAGTTCTGGGGGAGGGGAGTCGGCTAACATATATGCTATCTTCGACAACAAGCCTGTCACCAACTCCGGTTGCGGCTCCTTACCTTACAATAGTCCGAGCAGAACGCTTTGCTATCGGCTCGCAGCTCATCACTTGAGTAACGGCTTAACAAACTCTGTAGTTGTTTTTCTAGCCCATCCAACTCGTACACACTGCCCTCCTCCGCCATACTGGCTGACTAGCCCTGCTCGTAGCAGCGACCACACAACACATACATCGCTCCGGTCAACGACTTGCATTGACGGCGTTGATTGGACACTGGCAACGTAAAGAGAATTGCTCCTTTACGGTATCGGCGTGCGCCGACATAGAGCTGGTTAGGGCGGAGACAACGTATCAGTTACAACTAAAGAGCCAAATTTAGCCCCGCTCACGCGGTGTGACCAGGGCGAATTTCCATACGCCACAACCCACATGGCAGACACAAACACAGGCTGTTAATAACGCTCATTAGCTTAATACTCCCAACATGAACACATGATTGGAGTCCATGTGATGGTGCAATATATCAATATGATTATAATTGTTGCCAGTTGTTTTCCTGGTCGGCCATTTTCCTTATTTTTATTTTTCGAGCGTCATGTTTTTTCAGACCGCTTCTTGTACCACTCAATTCATCTAGAAACACCAACAACTTTATATAGACTAGTTAGCTAGTTGTGAAAGCATTCACACAACTGGCTAACTAGTCTCCATAAAATTGTTCAAACAAGCTAACGTTTTATAAAGTAGGTCAGAAAAAAGGATATAGAATGCATTATTTACAAGTGTGCTGTGCTGACAATCATTAACAGCATGAAGGAATAAAACGCTAGCTAGAAATTGCATTTTCTAGTTACTATTATACCATCATGTTTTGTTTTTTTTTATTATCAAGTAGTATGTATTCATAACATTTGTTATTGTCAGCAAAAACCACCTCGCTAATCTTCCTGAAACTTGGTGTTTGGGTAGAACATGGGGTAGCTAAGGAAAAACCCTTAAATTGTGGGAAACATCTGGAAATTTACAGATACAATACAAACATGAACACCAGCAGATGTGGTTTTACTTCTCATATCATTTCATTAGGAGGACTGAAGGACGTTAACGTATTCAGTATATCCCAGGAAAAACAAAACTGGGAAACAACATTTAAGGGGCACAATGACGTAGCTGCATTCCAAGATGACAAAGACGTAATGGTTGTAACAGCAAAGTTTATTAAACATTATAGTTCATTAAAATTATATATGCAATGGGCTACAAAATGCTTCCTCCAGACAGTTTGAAGGCAAACTACTGGCATTTTTTGAAAGCAAAAGAACACACAGTCTAATAAGAAAGTGGATTATACTCCGCACGCATTTCTTTTTTGTCTTAGTTTGTATACACACACACACACACACATATACACACCACAGAAGCAGCACACAGTGTACAACACTGAAAAACTAATTGGCTTATTTACAGCAAATATCCACCTGTCTACTGTTGAATGATGAGTAATGAGTGGCCGTCTTATTTGTAATTGATTCATACGCAAGGCCACAGTGGAACAATCATGTCATGTTAAGACAAAACAGCAACATAAAAGGCATCCATACGTAAGACCATGTACGAAAAAGCTTTGGAAAAGTTACAAATTTAAGAGGTTTGCTTTCAGCACTACACATGCAGGGATATACGAGGTGAACTAAGCGGTAGAACAATCTCCTACATGTCTTGACTGCAAGACTCAAGTTCAAACATTAAAAAAAGATCAATTGGTTTGGTTTCCTTAACTCAAAATTAACCTCAATCACAATCTTCACAAGTTCATTCTTTACCATCTTTGAGATACAATCAACTGTATTTGTGTTTTTCATTGGAAGTACTGTACAAGTGAGCGCTGTGTGTTTCAGTGGGACAGTCACAGCTCGTCGGTGGACTCTGAAAGGGAGCGCTCTCTCCTTTCCCGGCCCGTGACAAAGTTGAGCAGGTCAACAGCGGTTACCACGCCGAAGACCATCTTCCTTTGACTGGGAGAGCCGTCCGTCAAGTCTGCAGGAGAAGAGAAGAGAAGAGAAAGTGATGAAGGCGGAGATTCCAAAAGTATCTGCCTCTTAAAGCTGCAGTCAATCAGGCATCAAAATCAATTTCCCTTCTCCACTGGACTTTGACACGTATGTATCGGAAAGGAACGATCAGTGGCGTGACGACTCACCCAAACAGACCCATGTTATCTTGAAAAGGTAAAACCACAAGTTCATCACCCGTCAACACTATGTCCTCACTCAAGACCCTGACCCCGTCCATGCACGCTGGACTGAGACCCCGATTGTTGGAATCATAACACTTGATACAACTTAAATAAGCACGTAATGATAATGCAGCAATCCTTATTTTCTGCCCTGAACACTTTGGCTTTTGTTTTAATCCGATAGTGATCCAGCATTGCAACATTAATGTGAGTATTTAGGATTCTATTGATTGTAATACCATGATGCAACATCAGCTCAGTCATAGAATACTGCTCAACAGTTATAATACAAAGAAAACCTCACTTTGTACTAACAACTGTGCACTGCAGGGGGAGAACAACGTCCATGACACGGCCAAAGATGCAGTGAACACACTAAATCCTCCTGACAAGTGCAATCTAGACCTGGAAAATGCTGCATGTAGTTTTCCATGCCACTAGGGGGCGCCACAGCTTGTAATCATACAGATTCTTTGATGTTCAGACCGAGGACGAAGTGGAGAGCCCATGTAGGAACGAATAAAGTGTTGCTAGACATCAGGAGATGTACTTACATTGGATCTGTTCATGTACCGCCAAGGCAAAGTGATCCGTTTCCAGAATGCGGGATAACTTTCCCAAGTTATCAGTCAGGCGGATCTGAGAGAGATAAATACAATAAAAGAGGAGAAGGTGCTGAGGACCTGGGGCCCAGTTCATCTCTGAATCCCTTTACTTTCAAACATTTGAACAGAGAAGTTGTCTAACCTGCTTAAACTGCTTGTAGAGCACTTTGCTGACCGGGTCCGACAGGTGGATCTTCCCGGCCAGAATAGAGGCCAACATGTTCCCTAAAGTCACCATGCCGAGGATCAACCTGAGCACACACACAGGTTCCAACAACCATAATTATAAGATTATACGTTGCTTGTCAAGCGTGCAGCTGGTTGGACTTGTTCCAGGACACTCACCCGGTCTCATCCACCACGGGCGCCTGGTCGAAGCCCTTCTCTTTGAGGATTTTGATCGTCTTCTGACAGCTGACAGTTGGCAGGACGGTGAGCGGGGCTGACAGGTTCAGACCTTGCACATTTAGGTTCCACCACCTGATGGACGGAGGGAAGCAGGTGGGATTCAGTACACATGGAGAAGTTCTCAAGATGAGGGTGTAACATTCAGCTGGCAAACATACCAGGGTTTCTTCACCATGAGGTCCTCTTCCCTCAGGAAGCCCTTCTGCACCATCCACTTGTCACTCAGGAACTTGGACCTTCAGGGGAATCAGGGTTCATTTTATTGTTAGTTTTTTTGGTCCCTCTCACACATCAGTACTGAATATCTTAAGAAAAGGCATTTCTTTATCATTTAAAAGGCTCACATGTAGTTACGGATGGAGTCTGGCAGGATGACCACACAGCGCTGGCCCTCCTTCAGCTCTTTGGCAACATTCACTGCTGCTGCCATGGCGGTCCCGGAGCTGCCGCCTGTTTAAGAGATAAATTGGCTTTAACCAACAAGATAATCTAATGACAATAAAATACTCTATATAATCTCACAGGGTTTCTTATTAGCAGGAGCGAGTACTGACCACACAGCAGGCCCTCGTCTCTGATCAGCATACGAGACATGTTGAAGGACTCCTCGTCTTTGGACTTGTACCAGGTATCAACTACCTGATGACATCAAATAAAGACGTAAAAACATGAAGTGGACACGAGTCACAAATACACAAGAATGTGAGGAGGCCTGTGGAACTCACTGATCTGTCGAGCACAGTGGGGATGAAGTCGTAGCCGATGCCCTCCACCTCGTACTGGGTCTGATCAGTCTTGTTGAGTTCCTCTGGCTCAGCGAGGATGGAGCCTTCTGGGTCAACGCCCACGATCTGCAGACAACAACATCTCAGCTGACGTTTCCTATCGACCTGGTCTGCCTGTGCTATAAGTCTAAAGGGTCAGAGATGAACTACCTTAATGTTGGGGCATCGTTCCTTGAGTTTGCGGGCGATGCCTGTGATGGTTCCACCCGTTCCTGCTCCTGCCACAAGCATGTCCAGTTTACCTGTCAGAAAGAGGATTTAGACTTGTTGTGCAACAAGCAGAGGTGCCAAACTCCAGACAAAGATTGCTTGAACACATTAACGTCATTTTACAGTCGGCTTGTCTGAACTTCATTTCCTGCTCTGTGGGCAGTATAAAGAGACGAATCAATAACAGCTTGTACCAGCATCCCCTTTATCAGCTTGAGCCAATATCAACTCAGTGATAAGAGACATGATTCATGTCAGACAGAGATGTAACGAATACACAGTGTCCTGATCCGTACCATCGCACTGCTCCAGGATCTCTTCAGCTGTGGTGTCGTAGTGAGCCAGAGGATTGCTCGGGTTACGGTACTGGTCCAGGATGTGGGAGTTGGGGATCTCGTTCTTCAGGCGCCAGGCGACGCCCACATGAGACTCGGGGGAGTCGAAGCGAGCGCTGGTGGGTGTGCGGACGATCTCAGCTCCGAGAGCTCTTAAAACATCCACCTGCATAGAGAAACAGGATATTCAGATATTTTTAGTGATGCACTCGGTGTACTATAAACACCGCAGGCGCACAGATTAACTCACCTTCTCCATACTCATCTTCTCAGGCATGACGATGATGCAGCGGTAACCTTTCACAGCTGCAGCCAGAGCCAATCCGATTCCTTAAGACAAATAAACACACATAAGTAGGTTTTACGACCAGGCTGCTGCTCTCAGCTAATTAAAATACCTCGTCCTCATAGCAACACATGCACCCCCAAACACACATGGTTCTAATTACCAGTGTTTCCAGAGGTGGGCTCGATGATGGTGTCTCCAGGCTTCAGGAGCCCGTCTTTCTCAGCGTCCTCCACCATCCGCAGACTGATCCTGTCCTTGACGCTGCCGCCAGCGTTGAAGAACTCACACTTGGCCACTACAGATGCACAACAGACACGTATTAGAACATTACAAATGTTAAAGCTGCACTAAGTAAACAGTGAGCTGGACACATCTGTTTACTTTGCCAGTGAGCCAATAGCCACACCCCCAGATCTGGGAATGTGTCTGGACTTGAGTTGTTGTGTGACTCACAGATTTCACATTTGAGCCCAAATGCTTTGGGGATCTTGTTGATCCGGACCAGGGGGGTGTCCCCGATCTTATGCAGGATGTTTGGAAGGATGGTCGGAGGAACATTTCTGAGAGGAAAACAGAGAAAAGTCTCAACTTGTTCTTCTTGCTACAATTTGTTTAAGCTAGCTAAACAAGTTTCCACTTGACTTTTAACGATGTTTGTAAAGCGTCACTCCCCAGTAGTTTCATCAAACTGGTTCTCTGACTTGAAGTTTTTGTTATGTGCCGGTCATTAATCTCATGTGCAACAGCAGTGAAAACAGAACTCACCTTAGTACTTGTGCATGAGGGGAGTCGGCCTTCGGGGCTCCCAGGCTCCACTTGCAGCGGCTGGGGAGGTCCGGACGGATCCATTTCCTCTCAGGAGATGTGTGCTTTGTGTTGAGCTGAATGCCGCTGTTAGCCTTCTCTGTGCTCTCCACCACAGGCGGCTTGTCAAGCCCGTTGAGTGGGAACAAACCCTCCCTCAGTTTGGCTTCTCCATTGGTGTGGCTAAGCAGTTTGGCAGCATGAGGGCAGATGGGGCCGGCGACGGGGCCTTCTTTGGACAAGGGAACTGACGGCATGGTTTAACCTGGAATAACGAGAGCACTCGGGGTTTGTCTGGGTTCTTCTCATACAGATAAAGCTGCCATATCCCTCTTTACGAGTTAGTCAACCTCAGTTTGTGAATCATTTTTCATTGAAAAAGTGAAACTTTGCTTTTTAAGCGGAAACATCTTCGTCAGAGGAAATTGTGCAACCAGAATAACCGGGAACTGGAAAGAGTTGGGTGTGTTGAGGTGGTGAGAATCCAGAAGATAAATAAATAAATAGAAATATCTCCCTTAAGCTGCTGTACAAGATCATTACCGTAATAAAAGAGTGTTCCTGCCCAACTTTCAGTTTGATGCAGTTACAAGATTTGTTGGTTTGGTGCCAAAAATATTACAAAAGTTCCTTTTTTGTGTTAAACAGAAGAGGAACTGAGAAGTTTCCACCAAGGGACAAAGGCCAATAAAAAGTAACTCTTAGAGAAAACTTCAAGAGAAAACACATAGAAACAGATGCCTGACTGATTTTAAAAGAGGACTAACAACTCAGAGCCTTTTCTGAGAACACTAACATTCAAGGAGCAAACAGTCAAAACACTGAAGCTGCTTCATGTTTGTTCTCTTGTCACTGAAGCATGAGGGCACTGGAAAAACACCACAACGAATGGCGATGACTTTTAGCAGCACACCCTGCTCTTTCCCAACGCATACAGTCAGACACGTATGCGTTATTTACATACGAACATCGTCACGATGAGTCGACAAAACTGTCAGACCGTCTGGCTTCATTAAATATTGCATCAGTCACTAACTCAAGAGACGACACTTGAATTAAGATTTAGAATCATAGGCAGGTTTTGGTGTTAAACAGTCTGATGCAACACTGCCCCCCTCTTACTTATTCTTTGTTTAACTGTCATTTGTTGAAGTGTTAACCAGCTGATCATC
This sequence comes from Macroramphosus scolopax, assembly GCA_901007825.1. Lineage (NCBI taxonomy): Eukaryota > Metazoa > Chordata > Actinopteri > Syngnathiformes > Centriscidae > Macroramphosus > Macroramphosus scolopax. The sequence goes on from CAAKHC010001061.1 coordinate 32,510, forward strand.
ATCTATTCTTAAAAGAAAAAGATGCTCAGCCTTTGGTGTTAAACATTCTGCAGCGGTTACACTGTGGTGAATGTGGGAACGAGTGGTTGGTATGAGGTAGCCTGAGCCAAGGTTCATTGGGGGCAACATGATCCCCTGTGAGACCGCATCGAGCACTGAGGGCTGTATAGCAGCTCTGACTTCGCAAGGGGAGAAATTACATTTTTGTGTAATACCCGAGCCAAGAATCCGATCCCCTAGCAGACCGAAGGAACGACGTTTGGCAGTCTAATGAACAATCCCTGTCATATTCTTACCATGTCAAGCTTTATCTGCTTAAATTGGGGGATTTGTAATCTCCTGTGGTATGTTCAGCAATCTAAAAAGGTTAATGATTAGGGTGCAGCTGTTTTTTTTTCTTTATTATATCCACCTTTAAAAAGCAGATCAAACAACCGCTATGCACGCAACAGTCAGAAGCAAAGTATCATCATCATCATGGTGAAAAGCACAAGGAGAGCAGACTATAGATAATCACTGGGCCATAACAAATGTGAACAGCAGGAATGTTGGCTAAATAAACACAATGTAAACTGGCAAACATGTAAAGCCCACCACATGTTAGGATGCCAAGGGCCATTAAAATGACCTTTCAGATAGATGCAATGTCGTGTAGCTGAAAATAACGACGATATAATAGTAAGCTATCTCCTTTCTACCAATTAATGAATAGTAAAGTCATTCTGAAAGCATCAGATTCACAGCGTTTAATGGAAACATACATCAGAGTATTGGACTGTTGCTCTGGCAAAACAAATGGAAATGGTTTTATCCCGAAAACATCCATCGAACTAATGGCATCCTTTTACTATATGTATGTTTATATTAATTTGTACAGTTTCTGCTGTAACATCCTAACGAGATGTCGTTACCATTAGCAGATTAGTATGGACGCGACTCAGCACTGATTTAATTGATGATAAAAACGTAAAATGAAAGAGTGTGAATACACAAAAATGGGCAAAACATTTACATTATGTGCATCATCAGCCGAAACATTTCATATTTGAAGCTAATTAGCAAAAACACTTAAAACCAATAACAAAACTGCGCAGTTACCATGTTGCATCAGCTTCGGCACAGATTTCTGGTTTGGATAGTAAATGAAAGAAAAAGGCGCTTTTAAATCGCCTTTTTCTTTCTACGGTGCCACAAGTCGTCAATATCCACTCACCTGATGATTGAATATGCCCCAAAAAACTGATGAAAACTTCTCCGAGGAACACGGGAGACAACAACAATGCGGAGTGAGAGGCTGCGGATCAAGCTAGCTGGTTTCGTGAAGGCGCACGTGGGCTAAACTGGGCGGACGCGGACGGAGTGAAAGGGCGCCCTCCCATTGGCTGCCGCGGGGGCGTCTGTTTGGTCGGCTGCACCAATCAGAGCAGAGGTTTCGCGATAAGGGTTTGGGAAAACGCAGGGTTAAAGTTGTCTCCGCCATCTGTTTACTGACTCAACAAACACTCCGGGCACATGTGACACCCTTAAAACTATTAGGTTTTATTAAAGAGATTAAACGTTGGTCAAAATATGCTATTCAAATTTAATATCATGGGGCCATTTTTTTGTCTACAATAATAAAACGATCAGGTCTAGTGAGTGCAATTTCTTGAGACCTCACTAAGCTGCCATATTTGTATTTCATGTATAATGACACTAGCAGGTGTTGTTTTTTTAACCTGTTAATATTAAAAAGGCAATCAAGCATGGGTTAATCCTGCATTATCAACTCCCTGTAAAAACTAATACACATCACATAACATAAGGTAGGAATGGAAACATGAAGTCAGGTACTTTCTACAGGAAATCATTAAAAGTCTGTTAAAAGGTTGTAGATATCTAAATGACAGGCAATAACTGTGATCGATGCCATGAAACAGAAAAAGACATTAGGCATGATATTACGCATATTTTTTTTAAAGCTTGAGGTTCAGAGTCCTTCCCTCAAGGTTTGCTACACACCTCTGCTCAACGGCATTCTGTGCAGCATCACCACGTGTACTGGGTATTTTTCCTTGTGTCAGATTGCTGCACATTAATAATATAGATCCATGAGTAACAGAGACGTATAAAAGATAAACATGCCACAACAATGGCAACACACGCTGGATCACCAGGAGCCTGCAGACCCAAGAAAAATAACAATGAAAGTTTGGTTTTCAGTTAAATATATCTGCACCAACTGAACCAGCAGATGTCCGGCTTTTAGGAAGTGACGGGAACAGGCGACAACACTGAAGAAATAAATATAAAAGTGGCCAATGCAGAGTAACAAATCTGTTTTATTGAGAAAGCGACACAAGCTTATCTTAAAAAAAGGAATAAAAGAAAACACTTTGAGCAATTCACCAAAAGAGAAAATAACTGTCTTCACTGCCAGGGTGCAACGGGAGGGATTTGGTAGGAGATTGTGTCGGACTTGGTCTCCTTCAGAATCTTCCAGAACGTTCTCTGTCCCTCGATCTCCGTCTCTCGCGATCCCGTCGTCGATCCCTGGAGCGGGAGCGTCGTTCTCGGGGCCGCGCTCCAGAGCTCCCCCTAGAGGGAGAGATTCTTTGAACATGAAAAAAAAATAGAGTTAATAACCAAAATCCTACATCTTGAACAGGACTTCTATAGATATGTATATTTACCCTTTCTTGCGGCGGCCATACAACTCCCTACGAAGTTCCCGCGATATGGGTTTGAGGTGCATGAAGTTGCAGAAGCCGCCTCGGGTGCACTCTCTGGAAGAAAACAGCACATGAAGAGTTAAACTCGCTGCATTCATCTGAGAGGTAAAATTGGCTCTCATGTTGAGAACCAACCTGCCAGAAGCACCAAAGGGAAAGTGAAGCATGTGCTGCTGTCTATGCTGGTAATAATTCTGCAGGCTCGTCTATTTTAAGCAGCATGCAAACCCTGATAAAAGCAAGTGACTTGTAGCTTTGTTGGGAATATAAGCAATGAGATGATGTTAAAGGTGAGAGGACCTGTTTTGACTGAAGCATTATTTTAGTTTTGACACTTCATTACTCTTATACTGTGAGGAAGAGCTCAGCGCTCCTGGGTGCTGCCAGCTGTCACTCACCCCATCTCATACTGGCGGCAGCAGGCTTCCCTGAAGTCAGTCACCGGCGAGAGCTCTGCGTGGATGGGTTGGGCGTTAAACCAGCGATTATTCAAATCCATCACCGCCTTTTCTGCATCCTCCTCCCGACGAAACTGGACACAGAAGGCACATAACCTTAGGAAACGATGACACAACTAAATAAATACGACTTGATGAACAAGTGATTATCTCAACTGCTTTTGTCGGCCTTCTTATCTCATCTTTACTCTTGTCAGGTAAATACATTATAATTAATCAAAAACCTTGACGTAGACGTTTCCGACGAGATGGTCGCCCAGGTTATCGCACACGTTCATCTCTTCCACCTCTCCGTACTTCTCCTCCATTTCTGTGAAGACCTCCTGCATCGAGTAGAAGAGAACAAAAATGTTCTGATCTCGTAGTTTATTTTAACATTTGTAGTCTCCGGTCACCAGAACAAGATCCTATATTGTAAGGTGTCATCATGACGTCTTTTCAGAAGCAACAATCCTCAACCATCATCTCGTCTTCCTCAGATTATCATCTCAAGCTTAATCTGACTGTAACAACCTGTAAACAAGGTCACAAGAGAGACACAAAACAAAGATCTTTCCAGGCACACGTGAATCAGCTGCTGCTGTTCACCCCCGTGTCGATATTTGCTCCTGAACCAGGAGACGATTCTGACCCGTCGGCATATCTGACCACATAACAGTGATGTCACGCCGAACTTATTGCGCCGTCACTCCGTTATGCAGGAGGGCCTAAAAAGGCGACTCACCTCAAAGAACTCGTCATAGTGCTCCTGCATTTCCACATCGCTGACGGCACCTGGAGAACAAGTCACAGTCAGGCGGCGGCTACATTCAAACACCTTCATACAGACAGACTTAGCATCATGCTTGTCACTATAATAACACCCACACCGGAACATTCTACCAGTAAACGTGAATGGGAAGGCAAGAGTAACAAGGGGCCATGATGTCACTACAAGTTTATTTATAAAACCCCTGGCTGTTAAATTTGGACCCCCCCCCCCCCACTGGCGAGAGAAGTTGTAAAAAACCTGAAGCAGGGAGTCATGTGGTCGTTGTGAAAGTGTGAAGTCAAAATACACACAGATGAACAAATCAGTTGTCTGAAGACTGTCAGTCATCCAGCTCGAGGCTTCCAAGGAGAGTTGAATCAAGAGCAGCTGGACATTTAATTACTCTTCCTCAAGTATCTTTGATCTTTTGTTTTTTATTATTTATATATATGACATTCAGTCGCTTCATTTGAGTCTCTGCTTATTAAACGGGCTGTTTCATTGACTCTTCCTGAAATGGCCTTGATGAACAGTCGCAGCTGAAAGAGGCAGTTTAGTTTAATTCAGAGGGTTTGAAAAGACCGTTTCTAGGTTTATGCTAAGATGTTAAAAGGATGGTAATTAAAAAGGGCTTTGTGCATTTTATCTGATTTATTAATAATATTTTAGTAATTAATCTCTACAGGTGAATGATTCAACTTTGCGTCACACAAATTAACCATGATAACGAACCGCTGTGCAGATCTTTAATTAGATAATCATGTATCATATCATCCCGGCCCTGCTAGTTTGAGACATATTTGACCTCTGAGGGGTCACTGATACCACAGAGGTCAAATATCTGGGACTCCATGAAGAAGCCCCTCGGATGAGAGGCGGATCTACACCCACGTCCAGTTGCCCTCGAATCAACTCTCCTGGGACGACTCATCAGTTTGAACCTCAACATGAAAGATCACTGCACTAACACAGGTGGTTATCCTGCCAGACAGCATGAGGCCAGTTATTCTATCTCCAGGAAATGATGTGATGCATTAGATGTCTTGGACACCAAACCAAATTTATGTGGGGGGGAGGTGTGATACACTAAATGAAGTGCCGGAGGGTCCTGCATATGAAGGGAGAACTTACAGTGAAAACCATCAGCAGACTGGGCAGAGTTTTGAAGGTTATGAAGGTAAATGTTCAAGAGGGAAATGGTCTGAAATACAAAACGTAAACTTCTGTGACATATATCAACCAAAATAAAGAGCTGGGGAGGAAAAAAATGTGATTAGAAATGTTTCTGTCAGTAAACTGCGACCTGTCGTTCTGCAGACTGCTGCTCACTATTTGTGTTCTTATTCGTGGTGTGTGTGTTCGACAGACAAGGAACAGGGCGACAGATAATCTGATATTAGTCTTTTTAAAGGTGCAGATTTACTGCCCTCATGCAACCGTGCAGGAGTGTAAATCTACTCACTGCTGGTGATTGAACGCAGGAAGACAGCAGATACCAGTTATTACTTTTTTTACCTCTAATCAGAATAAGTAACTCGACCAGTTCAACAGACTAGAATTCCTTTCATATTCACTGGATCCAAACTGTAAATACAGAGGGACCAAAGGAACAAGCCTACTCTAATATTAACATACACACCTACCTGCGCTAGAGGTTCTGCATCAGCTCTGCAACACCGGGCGCAACATAATTACAGTTCATGATAATCACTGGGTGTTTTTGTCTCTGTATTCAATTTAATATACAACGACAGCAGAGGTTGAAGTCCAACTGAAATCAAATATACTGTGACATGTGATTTAAATACAAGTGAATGAACCTCGTGTGTCGTTCTACGAGCTCAGGTGTTTTAGGGAGGTATAGTACTTTACTTTCAGTTGGACTGGTCCCGTTCTGGGACAGGATGTGTCGGCCTGATTGTAATCTTGGAATGGAATGTTCCTGAGCCCAATCAGAGACAGAAAGTATTTCACTGGCTGATGACCAGACAAGAGGGCAAAAAGTTCCTAAAAGAAAAAGTATGTGACTTCCATTTGTTGTCAAATTAACTAGATTCCCTGCATCTTGCGGACGAGAATAAAAGATCACAATTGAGACCTGACAGAAACGTGCAGAGACACGAGGAGCTAAACAAGGTCAGACAACAGACACAGGGGAGGTGTGTGAAGCCAGGTGTTTCTGGGCCGTCAATATCTGGTTTGGGGGATAACGGGGACCCGGCTGGATCTCAGAGCTGAAGCGGTACCTCACATCGGCTGTTATGTCTGACGCCACTTTCAAGAAAAAGGACATGAGGTTGCAGACAATATTTGACACTTACAGCGTGAAGCGTCGGCTGTCTGCGCACTGTTCTGGGGATTACGGTAGATGTTCTGAATCAAGATGGTCTGCGGAGAGATGGAAGAAAAAGATTGGTAAAGATGACAACCCAAAACATGATGCTCATGATTTATAAGCTTTAACGTCATCATAACTGGACATCTCTTTGTGGTCGAGAGTTATATTGGCTTACAAGGCGGCCTCGGTTTCAAAGAAACATCATTTTAATAAAGGCTGCAGATTTAATGCAGAAGAAAAAGAACAAGACTATCCCCTCTTGTTTCCCGCCATCACTCAACATCTCCACAAAAGAAAAGAAGAAACTTGTCGCCAACAGTTAAAGCTCAGACAGGAAATGGGACGTGTGCATCATGATGAGCTACAAAGTTCCCGAGTACCAGAAGCAACTCACCTGGCTGAAGGTGGGTTTGTTGTGCAATCTTGAGCAGCGGTCTCCATGTCGACATGCTCCAATTTTAAAGTAGAATGAGCAGTTGACCCTGGAAGAGAAGCGTGTCTTTGTAATCAGGTAGTTCACCAGAAGTTTCTCTCACCAAGTAAAGTATGTTTTATAACAGCACAACAGATTCATCATGTTTTCATCATATCTTCAGTCACTTCTACAGGAATACAATCCTTGTTTACAATATTTTAATTCGGATTATTGACACGCTGGTCTTATCTTCAATTGAAGTAGGTTGAATTTCAGTTTTAGGCTGCAGGACACAGAGAAAGAACAGAAGATGCTGCTTCTTCCGGACATTTAAAAGTTGATGACGTTTATCGATGAAGAAAGTGATCAACATGAAACACACACACAGCAACGTGTTGTCACATGTCCACATCATAAAGTGATGTAAATACTCGACTTCAGTTCAATGAAGCTCAGTTGCTTCTGCGCGCGCAGGGGAGGCGACACAACAAACCAACTTAGCTAACAAGTTCGTTAATTAAACAGCCAAGATATATATTAACAACTTGATGAACGGTAAAGTGTGCACCAAGTGTACACGTAGCAGGGAACTGTTTAACAAAACTACATATGTTGGCTCAGATTAGCAGCCTCCTGTGGCTGCATGTTAGCTCACGATATTTCAGGACTTTCATTCAATGCGTTAGCCGACTGTTAGCTTCCGCTTGCTAACGATAGCTTTACAAGAGCATTCAGCTGAGCTGCGACAACGAGCCGAGACTCGCTGCCGAGAGGTCGAAACGCAGAAATCACGCTTTATAAAAAAAATATATTTTAAGTGACTATTCAAACAGAATACCTAATAAAACTTACTTGTCTTTCTCTGTGCCGAAAATGGATGCCAGGTACTCCGCCATTTTCGGCCCGTCGTGGACGCTGTGATTAACGTCATGACGTAAAGCGGAGGTGGGAGGGGAAGTCGTTGTTGCACTTGCGCCTGAAGGCCTTCAGAGGGCGCTGTTGTTCCAGGAGGATTAAACTCGTTCGATACGAGGACGCTTCTCTTTCAGATCTCGCTGAAATTCTCAGGTTTATTCAATATCACCTTCAACGTCCTCCCAGAGACGTTGCTCAGAGGGGGAAATACATTTACCACATTGGGGGTACTTTACTAACACGTGTTATGACTTTCTACAGCTCCTCTACACCGCCAATAGAAATATGTGACTTTTAAAGCACTTTAACTATTAATAATGACACCAACTTAATAAAAAACATGTAAACAGCTCATATAATATGATTGATGTATTTGTTAGATATACCTTGACTAACATTAAGATCCTACATGCACATTACTGCATCATTAATAAGCTTCTATAAGATCCTGAAACCACCCATCTATATACTTTTGATACTGTGATTACTAATTCACTAACATTTATTAAGTAAATGATCAGAACACCTCTGCATGTTGTACTGTCCCTTTATGATTTTTACAACAGCTGTATTGACTGATACAATTCTGCATGTATAGGAAATATTCATAATATGATTCCACACACACACATCAACAGGACAGGAGCAAGAGGTCACTGTGCACCCCTCGATTTATCTAGGTTGATGTTGACGGCAGAGAGGAAGTCAAGAGGAAGTGATGAAAAGGATGTGAAGGTGACTGTAATAAGGCTCAGAGAAAGGGAGAACTCAGTATCTCTGCTGGTGCTGCGTTCCAAGAACGGTGGGAACTCCCAAATATAAGATGTTTTATTGAGTTATGAAACATTTGCAGAAGCAAAACAACCCACCAGCCTTCCCCACACCTCCACAGAGGAGAAAGAGGAAGCAGCTCAACTGCAGCACTTCTCCTTTATTGTAGAAAAGATGACCAGCTCGACGAAGCGTTTGGATTAACTGTGAGAAGAAGATGTCAAAGCTTTTCATTCATCATGATGCTGCTGCATGTGTCCATCTTGGCAGTGCTGCTTCTCACCTTGAGCGCTGACAGTAAGTTATATTTTTACTTTATCTTTCTTATTCTTCAAGGAGAACTTTGCAACCACAGTTGACATCGTCTGGTTTTGTCTGATTTCTGCGGAGGTCGTGAAGTGTCACACAGCCGGTTCATACAATCTTTAAAAGAGATTTCTTATACTAAGATTGTAAAGTACCGCTGACCTCACTCATTCATATAAGTGTCTGTCGTGTGGTTAAATATTTCTTGGCGGTCTGAGGGGTGAACGGATATTATCTAATCACTACCCACCAATGTGACAGTTCACCAGCTGGCCAGGAAATACTTTCAAACAACAAAATAGAGCCTTCAGTCACATGTGAAACATCCACAAGTAACCGTGTAATAAACATGTTTGATTTGATTGACTGTTGCTTTGCTCCGTCAGCAGCTGTCGGCGGATCCTGTGTGACAGACAGCTTGTAAAAAGGTTTCAAACTAAATTTACCCTTTAGATGAGCTCAGTTCTCTCAGTTCCTGAATTCAAATGTTGCTTCGGTGTATTTTAACTGAACTGCTTCTCACATTAGATTTATATTCATAACATAATGGTAGGGGAGACCAGGGTCACTTGTACCACCGGGACTTTCCTCCCAATCAGAAACAAGCTAGTGATGTCACGCAGTCTGTATTTTAGATACACAAATGTTTCTTTGTGATATTGACCTTCACCAGCTCCCTGTTTCATCACAGCATGTTGTATTTTTCTCCCCTCAGGTGAAGACTGTGTCCTAGAGATCAGCACACCGCGCAAGAGGGTTCACATTGTTTCAGTTGGGGGGAACTTGACGATTAACTGCCAGGTTGATTTCTGCAACGATCGAAAACCAAATGTCTCCTGGTACAAAGTTGAAAACGGGACTGATCCCGTCAACATCAGCTCCCGTGTCCAAGCAGGATGGGAACGTTCAGACGATTCAGAGGGGACATTCTCTCTGATGTTCCGAGACATGCAGAGCAGCGACTCGGGTCAGTATCGGTGTCAAGGTGTGGGCGCTGTGGGCCACAACATCAAGGTGACTGTCCGCGGTGAGTGTGCAACTACATGAAACCTACAAACATGAGTACATTCCCCTCTGACTTTAATACCACGCTGTCCATCCTTCACGTCACCGATGGTTGAACTTGTTTTCTTCTGCAGATGATCGGCACGACACTGAAACAAGTAAGGAAAATACACTTGCACCTACACAGCTGAACATCTGCAATCATGCTGAGAAACCTCCTTGTTCTCTTGAAGATGAGACTTTAACCTTCAATCCTCCACCGTCAGAAGATCTATGGATGTATGTGTACGTCGTTGCCGGGACGACGGCGTTTGTCATCCTGGTGATAATCACAAGTGTTGTTGCCATGCAAAGATGTAAAGGTGAGCTGGTGACGTTACTGTGATTGAAACATTCATGCAGTAGATATTCATGGGTCTGAAACAGGGCCGTAACTCAAATATATGAGGGGGGCCCCCTATTTATACATATATATACATATATATATATATAACATCAGCAACATGTCCGTCATGCAGGTGCATCAAAGAACGGGATCCGAACTGGGAAGCAGGTAAGAATAGATGTCAAACATCTCATCTCCTTTCTACTCCTTCAAACGTTTCATGAACCTTTGGATGTTTGCAGCCTGCAGAGATCCCCATGGCCGAGTCACACCCCCCGCATGACGCCGGCCCCCAGACGCCAGCACGAGGAAGCCGCCCGGCCCCGCCGCCTTGTCAATCAGCGGGGAACAAGGCCCCGCCCTCACAGCCAAGAGACGATGGGAAGGTTTACAGTAAGATTAAGAAGCAAAAACAGCAGAAGAGGAATATGGCGGAGGTAGAAGAGGGTTCTTTGGTGTATGCTGCTCTGAACCATCAGCAGCAGCCGAGGCCTCACGCTCCGCCGCCGAGGCCGGCGGAGGAGAGTTCAGAGTACGCAGCCATCCGTGTTTCTTAAAGACGTCTTCTGAAGGATCCTTCGACTTCTCAGAAGTTTCATTCCACAACACGGCCAATGTGCTGAACTCAGTCGAACTCTTCCCTTTAGTCAATGTGAGGATGACACAGATACACACCGTCCAGCGAATGTGTGGATCCGCAGCTGAAAGTAGTCCCCCACAACTGCACCATTAAGTTCTGTATGAGTAACATTTGCTTAAAGCTACAACGCCCCGATGTCTTGAAGAAAAGGTTAGCCAAAGAGTTCAGTCTCCACTGGGGTTCAGAGAGCATGATGCCACAAACAGGAAGTCAGAGAGTGTTGGGACATTGAACCGCCTTCTGCCAGATTCTAACCTCAGACAGACAACTGATATATTTAGAATTTCACGTTGCCGGGCAATGTCACACGCTGCTGCTTAACGTCACGCTAACATGTCGACGCCAAGATGACGTTGGCATGAGACGCCTGGAGACGATCACTCACCAACACACAGTAACAGCAGTCCACGTCAACAACGCATCAACCCTACATCCAACCAAATATCACGCCGAGGACAGAGGGAGGACTCTCAGGCTGTGATCCTAAATGTTTGTAATAGTTTGCACGTTATCAACTGGGACTACACGATGTTGCACATCTTGAATTTCCTCCACATGTGATAACAGCAATGATTCATTTCTCGTACCAACCAGTCTGTCGGTTCCTGACGTCGAGCTTCACTGTGATCTTCTGCTTTGAGTTAATGATGAACCGATCGGTTTGTGCAGTGAAATGACATCATTCAAATGTTCTGTGTGAATAAAATGAATGGAGATGAATGAATCTACTGTGTTTTAGTAAGCAGGACGATCACATCTGAGCACATTAACTACTCAATAGATGCTCAGAAACACTTTGGATCCCACATGTTCATAAAACATCTGTAACTTGAAGTTTTTACTTCCACATTTGCAGCTCAGTTCACCGTCAGTGGCGATGACTCGCTACAAGTCATCTCAACACACACCGTCCTACTCAAACACACAACAAGGTGTCCATAACAAACGTCCTTCATGTGAGTCATTCGTCGAAACAGAAAGGTGTTGCGGCGCACGTTTGGAGACGTTCAGCTGAAGCTCGGCACGTCTGTCCCACCTTGAATCCAGGAAACGAGACGTTTCACTTCACTTACGCGACGGAATCAAAGAACCAAAACTCTCGGCTGTCGTGTGAAAACTCATTAGAAAAAAGGTCACATGACATCTGATTTAAGAGTCAGACTGGGGGTTTGCAAAGCTGAGCTACTGAAGGTCTGATGATTATTGCTTGCATGTGCCGTGTCGGTGTTCAGGATGTGTGTAGTTTCAGAAGGAGACGTGTTAAGTGACTAAATGGTCCAAAACACCGATTCAAATCTGGTTGTAGTGAGAATGGAAGGTGAAGCAGGTGGGGTTGGACGAGCGGTGCAGGGCTGCCGGCAGCAGGAGGTTCGTGGGTTGTGCAGCTTGTGGTTTTGAAAGTGCTGAAAGTTGCACCTGCACTCACACATAACACCCCCGACCCCACGTACAGGCAGAGAGGCAGGGTGGACCTGTGAGGAAGACGTCGGTGTTATCACAGTAAAGTTAGAAACAGTGAGAGGCCGGATGGGATAAAACATTATGATTTTAAACTGATCGATCAATGCTGCCCCCTGGTGGTGTGAATTATACCAGATTAGGTTTTTTATCTCGATAATATTAGGTTTTATTTGATTCCCCTCATTAATGTTTAAATCCCAGAGGAACACAAAGAGCTGGATCGAGGTCGGCAGCCCGTTTCCTCCTGATAAGTCTGTTTCCATTAAGAGTTTTAGAGGACAATGATCAAGGAAATCAGTGGAACGCCACCAAAACTTTCCTTTTCCTGCCTTTGTGAGGTTTTGTGGAAACAAACGTGGATGAAAGGTGCTTGGGGAGGACGACAGACACGAGCTCCACTTCAACAACACCTGAACACTTGTGAAACTGTGAGTTTATTCTAACGGCTCCTCATAAATCATTAAAGAAGAACCACCACGACCCCCCCGGGTCTGACCTCAGTTCACGCAGTGGGCGGTGGAGGAACTGACTTTCCTTTGGTCGTGACATGTTGTTGCTCTCACTGTACAACCACAGTTTGTATACGTCAGTACAGTTATAATGTTTAATACAGTTATAATGTGCAAGAAGACACCTCGACATCAGTACAAGAAACTTTACAGGAAATAACAAACAACCTGCAGCATTAAAGGGATTAACGAGACAAGCAGACGATCCATTCACGTTGTTCAGCAGCTTTAGTGTGAATGGAGGCTGACAAAATATATTAAAAAACCTAATTATCTTTATATTAAAATAAGTGTAAACACGGAGATTAGCTGTGTTGAATAGTTCTGCGTTTCCTATAAAACAAACTCGGCTCTGCAGGACACTGATTCACAGTGTTTGACAGCAAGTTGAACACTGATGCTCCCGACAGGTCGAGTCTGCAGGACGACGGCAACAGATGGACAAAGACATGTGGCAAAGACACACATGAAGGACGCACAGCTGCCGGGGTCACATCCATCGTCTGCTTCTGAAGGTCAGAGGTCGACCTCACGTCTCCGTCCAGCTCGCTTTCATCAAACCCTGCAGAGTCTGAGTCATGAAGAGCCGGTTCACTGCCGGCCACACGGAGCTGATGACATGTGTGCGGTTTATTTCAATCGTCCTTCTTGTGTGTTGCAGCTTCTCCCACCACAGCGAGACGTCTTCCAGATGTGATGTTGCAGGTCCACAGCTGTCCGTCAGTCAACATCTGTTGTTTTTAAGCTGTCCAATGGTTAGAAACTAAGCTGCCATCTGATTAACTGCCAGTCTGTTTTCTAACACTGTATAAGAAGTGATACGAGGACTTATTGATGACTTGACAAATATATTAATCTATGATTTTGACCTACTTGTTAACTTGTAATTGTTCAATGAACCTGTCAGTAACAAGCTGCCCTACAGAGTAAAGAATATCCTCTACATCCGCCTTCAGACACAAACATAAGGCATCAGATCAAAGTTGTTCTTCCTCGTGATGCCGGTGAAGACGTTTCTGATCATTTCTAGCAATAAATAAAGTGTTTGTAGTTCAGGTCTGTTTAGTTCGGAGCGTTCTGTCTCCTGGAAGCAGAGCCGGCGCTGCTGGTTTCGTTCCTCTGCACGGTGCTGAGCAGCTAGGTCAGCCTGGCAGCTCCGCTGGAGCCTCATCAAAGCAGCGTCGGCCGTCGGGCTCCAAATCAGTCTGGACAGAGAGACACACACAGTCAGCTTTGTCACCATCACGTTCCATTGTGCACGAATCACTGCATGCCCGGCCGGCTGCAGGACACTGGGGGACACTTTGCATTTGACAAGCAGAAATACGGACGAGGCTGCACGTGGAACATCAACACATAAAGCAGCTAATGAAGAAGATGAATGTCTGTAGTACGACTTGTATCTGAGTCTTAGGGAGGGATTATCCATCCAGGAAGGGAGGGCACGGAGGGGACGGGACCTCAGTATAAATCACCTCCTTTTATTCATCAAAGTCTTTGGAAATGACTCTTCAAGCCTCCAAACTTGAGCAACTCCAGTCCCAAATATCTTTCTATTGTGGGGAGAGGTTGTATTTATACACCAAGGATCCCACAGAAGAATGCAAAAACACAAACACACACAAACGTCTGGACGCACACGCCCACAACACACAGCCAAACCACCACATGCACAGAGTAATGAAGCCCTGCAGCCGCCGCAGCGCCGCCGCACCTCCACGTACATGTGGCAACACCGTGAGTCAGACAGTCACAGAGGGATGCTGGAAACACGGAGACGCTAATGAGAACCTGGGAGAAGAATCCACATTCTTTACTTCGGCACCAATGTAGGAGTGAGATATACTCGTGTAAAAGATTCCCTGTATGAGTTCGGACACATCCCGATCTTTGTTCTACTATTTCCTCCTAATCTTGTCGGAGCTGTTGCCCCAGTCTGACGGACAGGATGTGGTCCCTCCCCCGTACTTCCTGTGCTGCCACAGATTAAAAGGTGCCACTACAAACATTGGCTTGCATGAACATGGTGCACGTCAGCATCTAAATCTGTCCGATTTCCAGTCGGTCACGCCAGAAGTGCTGGAACACAAATAAACCGAGTTACTGGCAGAACCTGGAGTCAAAGGTTCGACCGCTGGTTCAGCCCACAGAAGACGTCTCGGGGTCGAGTCACAGTTCCACCGCAGACTCCACAACACTTCAGCAGATGGTTCCACAGCTCAGAAACGTTGATGTTTCTGTCAGACAGCTGCTGCACAGGTGAGGACCAGCTGCGATGTTCATGATCTGATGCTCTCAACTATATTTAACTTACGATGAAGGAAGCTGAGCTGTAGCAAACGTACCTGAAGCAACAACCAGCTAAAGATAACTTATTATTATTGACTCACTGTCGCCTCCTGAGGTACAAACTGGTACAACGACAGGCTGACGGAACCGGAACCGGTTACCAGTTAATGAGGAGGTTCAAGTCGCTGGTCTCCCCTCGACGGCCATCTGAATCATGTCCCAGTAAACGTCTGTGTGTGTGTGTGTGTGTGTGTGTTATCAACTGGGCAGGCTGTCAGCTTTGGACCGGGTTCCTCCTGCTCCCTCTTCCGGGCCCCTACTGTCCGTCTTCTTCCTCGACAGTCCCGAGGGATTAGACGGGGTCTTTTCTTCTGGCTGGTGCCTCCACACAATCAGCACGACCACTTGTTATGCAGCTCAGGATCCACAGAAAACAAGGAAACTGGGACAAAGATATTCACACAAACTATGTGTGCAGCGACCCGGCTGCGATCTCTGCAGAACACCGGCGCTGCCGCAGACGTTTCACCGGGTTCTGGTCCAACACTGTCGTCCTCCCCGAGGCTGCTGCACTGAGCAGTAGATAGAAAACATTCCATCAATGGAATGTTGCAGGGTCGTGTCAGAGGGTTTCCGTCTTTAAAACATCAGGACAATAGACGAATGTGCCCTTTAATTTCTTATCGCAGAAGAAAACAAAGAGAGAGGAGGAGCTGTGGGACCCTCGTTAATCATCGCCTGAGGTTTGGAGTGAGGCCTATTTTGGAAATAAGGATCTCCAGAAGAATTCAGAAATTTAATAACCTTAAAAGGTTCCTAAGAATCAGCGCCGACTTTTGTTTTTCGTCCTGGCAGGCGTCTTTTCTTTGGCGAGCAGAAGCACAAGTGTTAGATAAAGCTGCCCTGATAACTTCACCTCTCTATTGTGGGCGAAATATCTACGATGAAGGGGAAGTGGGCTGAGCTCCACGTTAGCTGGCAGCGTTCTCCTTCCATGACAGCCAGAGGGGATTGTGGGAAAGGTGATAACAGGAGTGTTGATGAAGCACGGCTGAACATCTGCTCATCACCTCCGTGTGGAGAGTCTCTGCCAGCCCGGAGAGGCTTCAGAGGAATGGGAGGTATTTCTCAGTGTGACTGATGTGGAGGAGGAGAAACCAGTTCATCATAATCATGGTGACAGCAGACACTTGTGATTGGAACACAACAGGCCACAAGAGGAGCAGTTCCCATGCAGATATCAGTGGGCTGGTTTTCTCCCATGATGGAGGTCAGGACGTTCCCAGACTAGAGAGTATTTCCTCTCCTGAGACAGAAGCAGCCTCCTCTGAAGCCTGTTGTCGTTCCGATCAGTAGCTTTTCCTTCCCTTTCCTCACCTCGGGTTTCCCCAGGTACCGAGGCATCGACGCTGGCGACCTCAAAAAACACAATCTGCTTCCCTTTCACAGGAAAACATCGAGCTGCTGAAACATCCTCCTGTTTCCTCGCAGCGTTTAAAGGGAAACAGACCGAGGTGAAGGTAAAAACTTACCGTCAGTGCAGATGAAACACTTGCAGAGACACACACACAAGCAGAGGAGGAGGACGGCCAAGACGCCGCAGACCGAGAGGGCGACGACCACGGCTGGACTCACTGCGGCACACAAACACACACTTTAACAGACCTCGTTTGGGACATCAGCATGTTAGACTGTCTGGTAAAGGGGGAACATGCATGCTGCAGCTACACAGTAACACCTGTTGAACTCCTCACCACTTGTGTAGAGAGACACTGTGAGCGGTTTCTCGAACCCCCGGTGGTGCACGATGCACCTGACCGACAGCTCGCTGAGCAGCCCCGACTGGAAGAGCAGCGTGCTCGTCACCACCGTCGTGCCGTCGCCCTGATCGTTGGCCGTTGTAATGGGGGGTCCGAGGGTCCGGTTGTCCCCGCTGATGTTCCAGGTGATCTCCGCGGCGGGCCGGGACTGGGCGGTGCAGTTGGCCTCGGTGACCCCTGAGGACGAGGTCACGTAGCTCGCCTCTGGTTTGGGTAAAACTGCAGAAGAAACAGTGCATTCGTTGACTTGCAGACATCATCAGTTACTTTGACTTTAAAAGTCTGAGCACATCGTCTGTCCATCGTCCTGCTCCGACACACGGACACAAGTCGTCCTCCGACTGGAGACAAAACCCAGACAGACAACGGAGGCGAAGCAGCTTTTACTGGTGTGTTGTGTCTGGATCTTTGGTTCCATCGCTTCGGACAAAAGTAAGGCTTTGTTTCACAGATGCACACACACACACAGAGGCCTTCTGTCCGGGGAACAGTGAGCCACTCATCCCCTGGGCTTCCACCCAGATTATCACCCCTCTGCCATCAGTGACGAGTCCTCCTGTCGACATCATCACTCCAAAGACACACACACATATAGATCTGTAAAGCTGCAGCAGCTGCAGCAGCTCTGAAAGAGGCAACACACTCGTGGTCCAGACGGCAGCGACACTGATCGGGAACAGAAGTCACTGTTGGGGAGGGACACCGAGTGCTAAGCAGGTCAGGACGGTAGATTAACGGCCCGTTCCAGGAAATCTCACCTCGTGGCTGCCTGGGGTTTATTTAAAGGCTTCCCTTTCCTGAACTGGAGTGGATGAACACACACACAAACACGCTCACATTTCCTCTCAGCCTCCGTCTCCAGATTGTATCAGTAGATAAAGTTGTACAAGTGTGAAAGTCCAGCAGCAGGAGACCCACTTCCTGCAGCTTCATATGTTATTAAAGGGAGGAACCAGATCAAAGACATCATTCCTCGGACTCACCATCAACAGAGAGGCAGGCGGTGCCGCTCCTGGTGCCGTCTGGGTAGGTGTTGAACACGCAGGTGTAGCAGGCCTCGTCCTCCGTCCGGACCTTCTGGATGGCCAGCTGGGTGTCGCTCAGGGATCGGCTCAGACTCACTCGACCCTGATACATCTCCTCTATGTTGTGGCCGTGTCTGCTGTACGAGGCCACGGTGGTGGTGTCGCCCTGCTCGGCCGTCTTCTTCCACAGCACCTGCTGCACCCGCTCGGGGAGGCTGTACGAGCAGGACAGGGCGACTGGCTTCCCGCTCGTGGCCGTCTTGTTGCCCGCCAGCATCACCCCACCTGGGACGGAGCAAACATGAATGTTACCATGCACGGCCTTTGATTCTGCTGTGATGGAGATATATAGTGAGAACTTCACAGCAGGAGTTAACAAGGGGGAGGCTGTTCATATTTAATGGCTACAGGAAGGCAGCCGAGGTGGGTGGGCTTCCCCCCCACTGGGGATGCACCTTCCTGACTCAAGGGATTCTGGAACTGGTGAGCAACAATAAACAGTACATGACTTCTACAAACAAACACATGTGAGCAAAAGTTCAACTGTCATGTGCTGCAAAACAACGAGCTCGTTCTTCAGGACAGCAGATTCATCCCAAAACAAACATTATTAAGAGATGGGAGGATTTTGGAGCTTCCACAATCTGCACTCACCAGTAACCCTGATGCAGGTCTTGCCTTCTTGCTGCCCATTGGGGTACACATCAAAGATGCAGCGGTAGCAGCCCTCATCATCAAGCTGCACCCTCTTGATGGTGATGTAGCTGGCATCGCTATGCGAGGACGTGAGCTGAACGCTGGGCTCTTGGTGGCTGACCCGGACCGGCACGCTTTGTTCGTACGCCAGGAGGGTCTCGTTGTGCCGGTCGAGCCAGCGCACTTGCCGGATGCTGTCGCCTGTTGCCGTGGTGATGTTACAGCCGAGCAGGATGGAGCGACCCGCCTCCGCGCTCAGACTGGCAGGAGCCACGACCTCACCTGAGACAACAGATGCTCCCGCTGTCCAGAGCAGCAAACACCAGGGCAGGGAGAGTCCACACATCTCACACCGAAGCAGGGTTACCAACGCACGAGCATCCAGACCGCCGCTGCAAACACACACAGTGAATCTCAGCTGGACATCGAGCACCTTTAACAACAACTTTAACAAGGCTGCAGACGTACCACCGGCAGTATTCCCACTTGTTGAATCACCGCTGGTCAGCGCAGTTGTAGTTGCATCTTACTGACACACACTCAGCTGTGATGAGAAACATGGAGCCAACAGTTTTATAGAAGCAGTGACATCATCACAACAGACATAACAATGTAAACCAGCGTCAGTTTGTGGCTTTCCTGCAGCGGTGCCTTTGCAATGCAATGTATGAACATCACCTGGGGTCTGATGAGGGTTGAGACATGTTAAACCACAGCGTGCGATCTGAACCCAACAATCATGCAGCAGCAAGACGAGCTGCCACTTTCATGTCTAGACAGCCCGACATTATTTCAAAATCAATACCTGGAGCTTAATTAATGACAGGCGACCAGGTGATGATGCACAGCAGCAAGACATGAGGTGATGAGTGAGTAAGACAGGGTGTGTGTGTGTGTGTGTGTGTGTGTGTGTGTGTGTGTGTGTGTGTGTGCGTGCGCGTGTGTGTGTGTGTGTGTGTGTGTGTGTGTGTGTGTGTGTGTGTGTGTGTGTGTGTGTGTGTGTGACTATAAACAGTTCATTTACAGTTTCTGTGGTGAACCAGCAGAAAGCACCACCCTGTGATCCTCCTGGGATCAGATCTGGTCTCCACACGCTGGACAAAAACAGCAGGTACGAGATGCTGTGATTTCAGGGAACCTGACGTTCCGGGAAAAAGAGCCCCGGCTCAACCACAACACACACCGGGTCCAGACTTCACAGCCTAACAGTCCATGTCTGCACTTTTACAGTGCCAAACATCTGGCTTCAAACAGGCAGCCGGCTCCTGTTGGGCAGAAGTTGAATACATGTTCCACTACCTCCAACCTCCTGGAGGACATGTGGCCCACACACCTCCTCTAAGGCACACACAAGGTAGATGTTTATGTTCTACTATGAGATCTTATTCAGGAGGTTTTATTTCACTGATCCAAGAAGGTTTAAATGATCTGTTCAGAAACATTCAGCACATCAAAGTTAGTTGAAGTGAATCTAAACCTTTCTGAGTTCATTATAATTATAATATCAGCTGTATAATAACTTCACAGAGCTGTCTGACAGTGACTGAGGAGGCAGGCTGGATGTTCTATACATGAAATGACTGAAAACTCTACAAGAAGTTCCTGCAGAGAACCGAATGAAAAGACAAACTTACTGATGGATGAAGGTCTGTGAGCTCCCGGTGAGTGAGGTGCTACAGGTGATGTGAAGGTGGAGCAGAACAATCCATGACTTCACCCACCGAGCGAGGAAGGAGCAGTGCAGCCGCCCCCAGTCCGTCGGTGGGCGGCAGCTTCTTCCTCTCTACTTCTTATTTCTGTCGATTCATCTGGACATGTGGACTTATTCATTTGTTGTTATATTTTTATAAATGCTCTTCACTGTGTGCACTGTCCTCTTTGCTGCTGTAAGGCTGTAAATTTCCCCGTCGTGGGACGAATAAAGGTTTTAAAGTCTAAGTTAATCTAAATCCTCTCCGCCCTCCTCAACCTGTCTGCAGAGTATGTTGGCGCCCTCCAGTGGACACGTGGCACAATTACACCTCCTATACTGGTAAAGATTCTTTTAACCTGACAGACTCTTAAATAACTCATCTACGATTTTATTCAAATGCAATTACAGGACATTTGTACGTTTCTATATATAAACATTAACTGGAAATATCACATAAACCTTTGGGCATATATTTTAATGTTTAGCATTTCACGAGTCATAAGTGTGATGCAGGGCTGAAAATCTTTTTAATGGTCAAACCACTGGATTTAAATAAAATCAATAAATAAGCATATACGAGTGGAGAAACACAGAAAACACAGATCAAAAGAAGAATCCATCGAAGAATCTCACAGTCGTAGTACATTAATGAATATATTATCTCTGATAAATGTTTCAGTTGAACAGATCAATTCACACGACTTTGGCAGATTTACTTTATAGAAACAGACAGCAGTGATTCATTATTTATCCTGGTGTAACTGTGGGACATCGGCGCCTCCCACAGGACAGGTCTGTTCACACCTTCTAACCTCAGTCTTACTTGCCTTTAACATCCAATAATTCATCCTTCGCTCATGCTGATGTGCGTCCGTCCTCCGATCCCCTCAGGATGGGCGTCATGGTTACACCCTGAATGTTTCACCCTTCCTGGGATGCATTTCCATCCTCTCTCCCTTCTGATTCACTTCCTTCCTTCAGTTTATCCCTTCACATCGCCAATCAAACATCTTAACAAACAAAATTAAATAAATATTATCTGCATTTTATAACTCTAGTCTGCCTGCCTCACTATTGCAGTAACTGTTTAGGAAGTAATGCTGCTGTGAGATGTTCAACATGTTCCCGGCCTTTTTACAATCTACACTCAGCAGATCTGGAGATACATTCAATAAACATAAAGTGCTTAATGTTGAATTTGAAATGCTTCTTGGAAAGCAGAGTTCCTGGATGACAACAGTGTACATGCTCTTCATCATCATGTTTGCCTGTAAGACGAAGATGGTCCGGTGAATGATCACTAAACCATTGTGAGTCTTCTCTGCCACTTTAACCTGCTGGGGAGGAAGAACACCAGTTTATTATGTGCACACATCAACTCTATACTGGACATCTTCAGGCAGGTTTGTGTCTCCATTCATAGAAAACATCTCACCTTCCTCTCATCATCACAGCAGCAACAACAACAACGATACAGGACAGAATGAAGAGGATAGGGATGATAAAGGTGAGTTGTCCTGCTGGGGGACGTCCTCCACCTGAGGGAAACAACAGACAAATGACATTTGGGACATTTTCAAAGTCACATTGACGTCTGACTTCCCCTATCTCATCCAAACATCAAAACAAGACTGCCCAGGGGATCAAAACAACACATGACATTTCCTTGAAAAGAAAACCTACAGAAGAGAAACTGAAACTATCATAGTAGAACTAATTTGATATTCCCAGGACACATGAAACCCCCCCATGTTTCCTCTTTACAGGAACAGCACCCTTTCACTTCCAGGCAGCGGTCTCGCTCCATTGTTAGTTGGAATCAGCAGGGTTTGGTTGTTCCCCAGATATCTGGGGCAGCAGTAACGTGAGTGTTTGGGCTCGTCTGTTTGATCAACTGTGTCTATTCATGGAGGTTCGCTGCAGCTGCGCCCCTATTTCTTCTTTCCTGACTGCATTTCTAGGCAATAAAGGTCATTTCTATTTGCAAGGATCTGCAGCTTCTCCCTGAATCTGATCCTACACACCGCTCCTTTGAAGTACATACCCTGCTCCTCCTCCTCATGTCCGGTGTCTGGAACCAAAGGAATCAGCTCCTTCCTCTGCCCATTAACTCCAGTGTTCAGCAGACAATGCACCTGTTCCTTCCAGTCTGGAGACACCTGCAGCGTGATGTTGCTGCTGCTGGTGAAGGTGCCGTCGCTGTTCATCACGATGCTGGTCTCGGATTGGTCGAGGTCGTTTGCAGCAGGTGAGGAGTCCCACTGGATGGTTGGAGCTGGTTTACCTGTAGCAGAGCAGCTGAACACCGCCACAGGGTTCCTGTCCTCACCTGGGGTCACCTTCACGTTGGTCTTCACCTCAGATATTCCTTCATGGGGAATCAGACTGGTCAGTTCGAGTCCACACAAACATGATTTATCTGATTCACCAGATCACCTGTGGTTTACCTTGCACGGTGAGGCACGTCTGCCTCCTCTGGGAACCTCCAGGATACGCATTGAAGGAGCAGATATAACAGCTTTCATCTCCCCAGGTGACGTTCTTTATGGTGATGGATGTGGAGCTGAGAGACGCCTCTGTGAAGATCACCTTCCCCTGGTAGAGCTCGTTCACCTGCTGCCCGAACCGGTCGCTGTAGGACACCAAGTTCACTGTCGACTCATCCTCATTGAAGGACTGCTGCCATGTTACCTGGAGGACACCTGCTGGGCGGAGGGACGGTCAATACACCGGTCAACACCTGACACCTGAATGATGCGTCAGCACACAGACAAAGAGATCCGCACCTGTCGGGTCGTCCAGCCAGCAGCTGTAATGAGCCTCCCCGCCGTAGGCAGCGGTTGTATTTCCATTCCCGCTGGTCTGCGAGGACGAGCCTGGAAATAAAAGATTATTCAGTCACTAAGGACTCAAACATGATGGAGAACTAAAACACAGAGCCTCCACCTTCTGGAGCCTCCACCTTCAACATGTCTTACCTTTCAAGAGAATACCAACAAATATCACCAGCTGAAACATCCTGCTGCTTCTGATGTTGCTTCCAGTCTCAGCAAGGGGAAAGTGAAACGAATATTGATGGTGGGAGGGAGTTTTGTTCTGATGCCCTGATGGTTTTGGTTTCGGTTATGTCTAAACATGTCTAATGATCTAATCATTGACACTAATAAATGATCTAATCTAATCACTAATCTGATCGATGATTGATTAGTGATACGTTCAGTTAATGAGTGTTAATGATTATCAGGGTTGTGTGGTTCCCTTTCACACCAGAGAACACGTCTATTGCATTAATTTGTATGTCAATATATTATATATTTGAATATTGGATGCCCCCCTGCACACAATGTATATATACAATGTATATATATATGCAGTATAATGCAGTATAATTACTGCTTGTTCTGACGTCGTGTATTTGTATCTGGTATTTTCCTTGACCACTGGAGGACAGTAAATCTTTTACTTCGGGGAATGCATCCAGTCATCTGAAGTGGTGAGAAAGAAACTCCCAAAGAGCAGAAAGTCCCTTCACTGTCCTGTTTTAATACATGATCTGATACAGATTTCCAGACATGTGATCAGCATCTATTGATTTTAATGTTTGGTGGGAAAGTCCACCGTCAATGAGACGGACACAGTCGTGAGTTAAATACACTGTTGTGTTCTTACTGCGTGACCTCGGGTTCAATCACATTGTTTCAGCCTTACTGGTTATAAAAACACACTGGTCCACTTGTAGGAGAAACATCATGTGGTTATGTGAGGTTTCTGTGAGATTCCTCTTCAGTTCTTTGTAAAAATCGTTACAAGTCTTTCATGTGTCCCATGAACGTCACAAGTTCACTGACCACAAGTTGATTATCAGCTGACACAGTAAATAATCCCGACTGTCACGTACAGATCACTCAGCAGAAGATGATCAATAAGATTAATATGACAGCATCTCTTCCATCTGCGTCCTGCGGCTGGAGAGCGACACGTCCTTCCACTGAGGTGAGGTAAAGTAGATCTTCCAGGTGTGTTTCCTCAGCCAGATGATAATGAGGCTGCATGACTTCAATATTCGGACAACTGCAGCCACACCTCGAATTCTACAATCAGTTCAGTTTCAAAGTCTGAATAAGAGATTGTGAAATCATTAAATAGGAAGATACATGAATGCAAAACAAGGCATTTGTCAATGTATTCATGTATTTCATATCAAGGCACTTTTAACCCTCCATATTTGCAGAACAAAATTTAAGATAAGAAATATAAAAGAGTGTGAATGTGCTCCATATAAAGTCATGTAATGGGCTGAGCTAATGAGCTGCTAATTTTATTCCAATTTGTATATTATCGTGTTAATGCACCAAAATTGCAGCAAGCAGTAAGAAATGCATTTTTGAAAAGGCACATCTGTCTCTTTGCATTTCCTCTGAAAGCTTTGAAGCCTGGAGCCACTGCATGACCCAGATCTATCGTCAAACACATCTCACAGCACTCAAACACTCTGCCCAACTATTCTGCTCTACAGCCCCTTCCAAATACATCCCCATGTCCCCACCATATAATCCTACATGTTTAGGATTTATTGGACTCCAGATAAGGAAAAGAGATGCTTCTGATTGTAAATCACTAAATAGGCTATTACAAATTTTGGTGGACTTTTCTTTAATGCACATTTCAATCCAGGCAGGTGACACAGAAAACTACTGATACTCTCTCGATGTAGCAAACATCCATTTAGCATTCCTTTCATCTGGTGGATAAAGGGGACATTACAAATGCAGGGTGGGTGGTAGAGAGGGATTTTTGACTTCCTTTTATGTATCCCACCTCATATGACAACAATAACAAATTCAAACTGACGCACAGACTAGCACAGATGCATGTGCACACTGATACAATAGATGTCCTGAGTTCATTGAGGAACACCCTCCTGAAAACAAGCTTTGCTGGTGTGAGGCGTCCACATTTATCTGGTTTTCTGAAACGTTATGATGTAATTTATTATTATATAAATTGCAATGGAAGATTCATTTTAACTTTAAAACTATATCGGTGATATTTTTAATAAGATATCTTACAGTTGAAAACCAAATAATTCAAGAAAATCATCCAAACTGCCACTTTGCAGATTCTATTTGTAATATGTCATTGCTGCATGTGTCCACTGGGTGGTGCCAAATAGCTGGAATGTTGCTGTGGCGCAAAGGCTTCTGGGAAATGTTGTCAGTCGAAGCATCATGAGCTAGACACACGCAGGTAAACGTCTTCCTAAATTCGATGAATCCATTATTTATTTACGCAGAACGCTACAGGGACTTTGTATAAAGTCGTGAGGTTGTTTTTTTCTAAGTGTCGCTTGCTGAAAGGAGCCATCTTTTGCGCATGCGTGTTTGTGTCCAAGACGTTAGCATGTACTGTTAGCTTCCAGTCCCGTTCAGCTCACACAGTTAGCCCGTGTTCCTAACAGATAATGTTCATTAGCTCCTCGCTAATGTCTGCATGTGTTCATGTTTCAGAATTCCTCCACAAAGTCCTGCAGATGTCTCAACGTTAGCAAAGTTAGCAGCTGACAATCATGGTAAGAAAACTATAAGACAAGTGACGTGATTAAAACTGTCAGTCGATTGACGACACCGTAAAGTGGAACTGGTCCTGCTGTTTGTATTTACATCCCCCCAACATGTGTATCCAAACATGTAAACCCCACATGGGATATAAACAAAGTGAGCAATAACTTGTGAGAAGCAGCTCAACATGTGCAGTTTAATAGTCATTCAGTTGTGACTTACTGTCTTTTGCACTGGTTCTGTGCTTCCTTGGCAGGATGACACTAGCACTGTGATGTCCTGGTTTCCCGGCTCTGTGTACCGCCGGTACTGGCAGCACTACCAGCAGGCTATGGCCTGGCACCAGAGACACAGGCGCGCCTATCGGAAGGCCTTAGAGGCCGCCTACGGCCCCGGGTTCTGCCACCAGCAGTCTCCCAGCGGCCGTGAGCGCTATGCTGACTGGCACGCCACACAGAGTGACGTTGATGAAGGAGAGGGCCACGATGAGGAGAGCAGCTCAGACAGTGAGATTGAGTGTGATGTCAGCAACATGGAGATCAGTGAGGAGCTGCGGCAGTACTTCGCCCAGACGGAGAAACACAGAGAGGAGCTAAGTAAGAGTTGCTGTGATTAACAGGAGACACTAAATCAGAAATAATGTGTCTGCAAAATTCTACTCACATATCAGGCCTGTAGTTAGAAGGTGCAGGGTGACTGCCTGCTAAAGAGAGTTCCTGTCCTTGCAGAGAAGCAGCAGCAGATGGAGGCCGAGCAGCAGGACAGCTACATGCCGGCCGACCAGGACATGCGTGGCGTCTCCTGGCGAAATAGTGCGGCTCCTCCCTCTGAGCGGCCCGGCGAGAGACGCAGGGCTGAGATGACGAAGCTGTACGGCACGGATGCCGCCAAGATCCAGGCTATGGAAGCGGCCATGCAGCTCACGTTTGACAGGAACTGTGATGTGAAACAGCCCAAGTACTGGCCGGTCATCCCACTGAAACTGTGACGGTCATGAGCTGCTTCTCAAGTCAGCTACTTGTGATGGATTGTGGCTGATGGTTCAGGTTCTCCAGACACATCAGCAGCTGCCTCATAAGACAACTTGTGATAAGACATGTAAAGCTTCATCTCATGTGGCTGTTCATACGTTGTTTTTAATGCATTTTTTATGTTTAAACAAGAAATTTCTCACACCAACAAGTAAGAATGAAGCCAGCTGATTGTCGGGTCCAGTAAGACTGCTGCCGTAGGTGATGGGAATAGATTCAAACAAGTGCTTACATGTTTCCTCCTCAGCTCTCTTTGGTGACCCTGTAGCTTGATGCTGCAGTAGCTCCTCTAATGCCTGTCAACTTCATTTAACCACAACCCCCCTCAGTTCACATTTAGGAGCCCTCCTGCATCTGCATGTGGTATCGCAGTTTTCACTAGCATGAAGAGCGATTTCTTGTCGGACGTTGAACATGTGACACTTTGTGTGCAGCACACGTCACTTCTTCCAGTCTTGTGTATTTTACAATGAACCCAATAAAGAGTTTTATGTTTGGATACAAACTGTGTTCACTTCGCTCATTTCTTTGTTAATCCACAACTGATTTTAATAGTTCCTGCCGGTACTAACTATTGTGTGAAATATTTCTATTTTAAATGAAGATTTTGGTCCGGCAGCTCCGTCATCTGTCACCTGTCTTCCATAATCATTACAACTGAGCACATATTATATCCTTTGGAAGGCAACCTGACACCAAATATGGTCACAGTGAACTCTTATCGAGGGTCTCTGTCCCCGTGGGTCCTTTTCACCCTCTCATCCTTTGTCCTCTATATTCTCATTCACATCCGGTGCCAGTTTCAGGATGTGGAGGATCCGTTTGACAGATGCTGTTGGCTTATTGCAGACAAAACAAGACTAATAACTCGTCACAGGATTATATAATAAGTAGCTGAAGCTTTCAGAAAAATGTGTAAAAGTACAAGACAGGAAGTAGAATAAATGCTACTATGATATGTTTATTGTGAGATACATGCTCCTCTATGTTTCTATTTGCATGGAAAATGTATAAATCATCTTATTTATCCGGCTATGACGTCACCCTTCAGCCCCCCCCCCCCCTCCTTTATTCCAAAAAGGGACGTCCAGTTGCACGCGGCCCCCCTCTCATGAAACCTGTGGCCATACATCTCATGTTCTTCTCAGGTCCAGATTCCAAACGCGCTAAAAGATGGGTAGGTGAACTGTTTCCCAACTTCTTTAAGAGCAGACGTGCAGGAAAGTGATTAACTTACTTCGCCGTCTCCTTTGCTTCTTGTTTGTTTCTCTTTAATTGGATGTTTGCTGCGGGGGGCTGCGCGGGCTGTGCGCGCTGTGCGTAATGCGCCGGTGCGCTTGGCGCCTCATGAGGGCTGTTGTAGCTCCCTGCTAATCAGTTTAAAGGCTCAGAGGACGAGTGTCTGCTCACTTTCACCGTTTCACTGAACTCATTGCATTCTTTAGCCCGTTCATATCAACGTTACAATAAGGAAGATCTTCTCCAAACTGGTAGTTCTGGACGTCCTGCGTCATGTGTCATTTCAGAGAGAGCGCATGATTAACTGTGTGTGTGTGTGTGTGTGTGTGTGTGTGTGTGTGTGTGTGTGTGTGTGTGTGTGTGTGTGTTTACACCTCTCATGCCTGAGGTGTAACATTGTGGGTTTGTACACACTGTGAGGAAGCTTCACCTCATCGTCCTCACGTCACCTCCTCATGAGAGAGTGGATGTTGATTGGATTATGTGGGAGTGATCCGCTCGCTTCACTGTGGATTAAACAGGCTGGACAAGCTTGAAACTTAGAGGACAATTCGTTTAGTGTTGAAGAGGAGGTGTGTCATTTCATCAAGGAGGGTTTTACTTCAGAGATATTTGACCATCAAAACACAGATGAATCAACTCCAACTCTAGTTTGAAACAAACCAAGAGAGGCAGAATATATCACATTAATGTAAGAGAGAGTACCGCACTACTTGTAACATGGTGTGAAGGGAAGCCGAGAGGCCAGCCGTGGCAGGTCGGTGTTGATTTCAGTTTGCCGTCCCTCCATCTGGGCTCAGCTAACAGCCAGTGTTGTACTCACCTAACGACCCGTGTCGTTGTCTCTTCAGTACCGAGTATTCCAGGCTAGTTTCCACAAAGCGTCACTCACCCGTTCGCCCCGTGTTTAACGGTGCAGGAACCTGTGTTCAGACAGAACGCCGCTGTTGTGAGGTAAAATATTGACATTGTGATGCTCTCGGTCACGGCTGCACAGACAGACGTTGACATTGACAACACATGGTCACACAGAAGAAGTCGAGTCCCAGTAAATCTGCAAAGATGTGTCTGCTACGGTTTCATTTAAAGTGGAAATAAATAAAATTGAACAAGTTCCCCAGCGGTCGGGATCATTTGTATTGTCTCTAAGCAGCTGTTCTACTGGACCAGTAGCATCCAGTTTGATGTCATCCGGACTGTTTCATCAAACATTTCTCCTCCTCTTCCAGAGCTCCCTCTCTCTTTCTTTGTCTCTTGTTCTCCCG
>CAAKHC010001063.1:1024-23424 GCA_901007825.1 Macroramphosus scolopax
CCCCCCCCCCCCCCCCCCTTTCTCTCTCTCATCTGCCGGCAGATATCAACGAGCAGCCGTCTACCAGAAGATATTTGGTTCATATTCCAACTCAATCCGTGTTCAGCATCACCCCGATGGGTTTCAGGGGCCAATTTACTCCTAAAGGCAAAAGGGGAATTTCTTTTTTTAAGTGTCATGCATGAGAGAACTAAATATGTGACACCATCAGCGTTATTTCAAAGCTAACCGCCGGGTCATTCGACTGGAGCCTGTATTTCTTTCTGCACACACACACACACACACACATACATACACACACACAATTCCACTCAAGTGCATGCGGTTTTAATCCCGCAGACTGCATTTCAAGACGGTGAAAATGAACTTATTGTGTTCCCTCTACAAAGGCTTCGCAGCTTTCATTTGATGTGGCAGTTCCTTGTAAAACTTGTCGAGTATGTGAATCCTTCAACGGAGGTTTTGTGAGTGTGTGTCACGATGTAAGGTAATGACGCCTGCAGTGAAACTCCTTCAGGGAACGATGAAAGAATATTTATTTAAACCAACCTTGGGATTGTCGGCGTGGTCGCCCAGACGAGGTTTACCCGGTTGCCAACTTGGCCCGTTTTGGAATGTTGACAATTTGTCGCCGAAGCTCTTGTAAGTGCTGGACCGTCTCCACAAATACAAATAGTAGTGTAGCTGAAAGAGAAGTCCGAAAAAAAGTCAGACATCAACATACAAATGAAACGCTACATTTAGCTGATGGATGTAAATGAAGAACTAGCTGCATTAATTCATCCTGAGTGGGAATGATTCCGCTCCCGCTGTGCTCTCACTGCCAACGGGGAGGCCAGCACAAATAATCAGAACATCCAAGCTCCCGGCTTTTCATTCTGCTGGCCTCCGTTCACCTCGGCGTGTTTGGAGTAGGATAATAATGTTATGGTTACAAAAACGGCCACTCAGGCGGCGAGGGGGGAAACGTGAGCTCACGACTCGTCTCCCGACGGTGTTTATACATCGGCGATCGGCGGTGGCATCGCACCTGAACGTAGAGGATACTGAACGTGTTGATGGGGGACACCAGGCCGAAGACCACTTTCTCTGCTTCTTCAGCGAAGGTGCCTGATGAGTACATGCACAAGCTTTTACTTTTAAAGGAAGTAATATGAATACAAACAGATCTTAAGAGGGCTAGCATGAACCCTCACATCGTCACACGTACCAAATAATCGATCCCAGATGATCAGAATTCCGCCGTAATTCTTGTCGATGCAATAAATGTTCCTCCCTGTTGAGTGAAGTCATCGTGACGTTACTGTGGTTAGATATTTGAACTCAAATGAATAAAAAGACAGTTGACCCTGGATGCCCCTTTTTACTGCATCATCATCATCATCATCATCATCATCATCATCATCATCATCATCATCATCATCAGGTGGGTACATCAGCTGTTCAAGTATAATCATGATATTATATTAATATATCAGCTCAGAGGTGGAAGAAATCAAAACAAGATGTTAAAAGATGTTAAAGTCTAAGAATCCAGCTTCTCTCACCGTGATGAACTTTGTGATGTTTTGGAGTGTTGAAGATCCACTCGAGAGGTCCAAGGTCACTGATCAGCTAAGAAAAGGGAAAACACACGTTATGTTATTATTGTTATACCTCCGACACCTCCAGTATATTATTATACTGGAGGTGTCGTGACATCTTTTACAATCAGCCTCCGTCAGGAGTTCCTCTCAGGAGAGGATAGATTTTGTTTGTTGACAGACGGGCACTCGGAGAGTAAAGACATTCCACTAAATCAGATGTAAAAAACGCCATTTTTGCTCTATTCAATCGATCAGCCAGGGAATAGTCCCATGCTTCCTTGGCCCATGTCAGAAGTCTTCAATAAGTACGAGAAACATCATCCTTGTAGTTTTTGTGTAATCCTGCCAATAGACATCGATTTCACGTTCACACAATCAGACGTACTTACAATCGTTCTCCTGATTGCTGCTCAACTTATTTTTCTCTACTAAACAAGTAGACGAGGGAGAGCACAGACATTAACACTGTGAGGCGTTCGTAGTTACACACATTTACACATTAACTGCACATCCAGTCTAGTGAGATCAAGAAAGTGTCCTCTTCAATGACAAACAGATGCATGAGTGACACAATAAATATTACAGAGGTCGAATTTCTCCTTTGCTGTGATATTTTCAGGTTTCACTTCAAAACGACAGACCTCGCCGTCGGTAAAAGAACGCGCGCGGCCGGACAGAATGTCTTCGGTGATTCATTATTTCCATGTAACGTCTGGCAGCCGAGCGTGAGAGTTTTATCTCAGATGAAAAGGGGTCTCCACGGCTTCACTGTGGCGCTGAGGCTGGAGTGGTGCAGTGCAATCGTGTGCCAATAAATTACATGACATCAAAAAAAAAGAAAAGAAAAGAAAAAGCCCATAAAGGGGTTTTCACTAATAGTGCACTAAAAGATGGAAGGCGTTCCAAAATCCATTCATTCCCTCTAACGATCGTGGGGACTGCAAACGTGATACTCGCAGTCGCTTTACAAAGGCAGAGAGAGCGGTCCTGCTTCTGTTTGGAATATTTCATAATATCTCATTATTTTTTATTGAATGCAGGTTCCACTGCGTCTTAACTCAGCAGACCGATTAGTGTTGGCACAGGGAGAAAAATCACTGGACAGACTTCTTACTTCAGATTAACTTTTACCTCCGCACAGCTACAAGGTGGCTGGTTTTATATTTACATACTGTTAGATTAAGGGGCTGGTTGAATACTATTACAACAGTTTATTTAATGTCTTATTCTATTTTAGCTGCTATCTTTAATGTGTTTCTTTATAATGTTTTGAATGTAAAGCACATTGAGTTTCCTTGTTGTTAAACTGTGTTATTCTAATAACCTTGTCTGACAACTGCACTTGTGCAATCTGTTATCTCGAGCACTAAGAGATTAATGATTTAACCTTCAAGTACGACTGATTACCTCTGTATGGATCCAGAACTGGTAGAGCAGGTTTAACTGTATGTGGACTGCGAAGATTGAGGGAGGAACAACCAGAGCCAAGGGTACGTAGAAGATCTGAGGAGGAGAGAGAGAGAGCGAGAGAGAGGGAGAGAGAGAGAGAGAGATTTGGAAATCCCCTGGAATGTTTCAATCTCAAGTCTAAACAAGAAGGAAGAATAACTGGCATCTATACTTTCTATCAAACTGCTGTAATCTGCAGCTCTTTATTTTATTCTGGGTCTACGTTAGAGAAGCTGAGCATGATTCACAGTTAAAGAAAATACCTCCAAATGACCTCAGAAAAAGTCAATGGATTTTTTTTATGCAATAAAATAAAATAAAATAAAATAATAAAATAAATAATAAAAATTAAATGAAATTAACTGAAAACTAAAATTGAAATTATTTTAATCTGCAGATTTGGTGCTCTAGTGAGCTAACAGTACAGTATATGTACATTGGCAATGAAAAAACTAAAGTTTTCATGGTAATAAGTGAACGAGTCACCCAGTTGAATATTTGGCTAATTGATGCATTGTATATCACCACATAATAAGCTGAATATGATGGTATTTAATCATTGATGGGGTTTGTTGACAACGAATGAGATCTTACCCACGACGTGAACTGCTGGGTGAGGGACTGTCGGAGGGCCGTGGTGAGGTTGTAGTACTCTGAACTGTGGTGAACTTGGTGTGCTGCCCAGATGAAGGACACCTCTGCAGGAAATTACACATGGAGCACATTAAAGCACAGCCAGCGAAATATCTCACAAGGTTATCACTCACTTCACCTGCTTATCGCTGTCACGGAGCTGCCGTGCAAACTTTCTGCACAACATTACTCCACCGACCTTGAACTCTCACACACAATCACCAGGGCATGTGATTTATCATCAAAATCAACCCTGCTCCTTCCCCGGATGAGTAACTGTAGACTTTCATCCCCAGAAGGAGCCATTTCTATCCTGCTGCCTACCGTGTTGAAAAGCCGAAGCTTGAATGAAGCTGGTCATCAGGGGGGGCGAGGAAGGAGGGGGATATTATGACGGAGGGGATTTCAGCTGAAGCTGGTCAGCGTCCAGCATCATGTCCCAGCGCTCCCGTTTTCATTCCTCTGCTGTGTTGTGATACTTGCAACATTAATATCTGTGTTACACTTCATTCTTACATCCAAAGGGAACACGACTGTTAAGTTTCACTGGAATCTCCTGGCCGTTTCCGGACCACCCCGTCTGGTCGGTTCATTTTGGCACCTCCAGCCCACTTTGGCTTTACAGCCGTACAAGAGAGACCTTCAAAATACTGCAGGACCACAAAACCCCCTCATATAGATGATCTACACTCACATATTCATCATAATAAAGTTATTAAACGGGGTTTTGACTGCACGTGGTGGCATTTGTGAGTTAAAGATGAAGTACACAACAATTCAACTCAATATTAAGGATGAAAATGGTCCCATGTGGGCGGCTGAGATATTAAAAAAGTCACATGGAGTGCTTGACTGTGTGTGTGGACACACACTGAAAACCTTTTATTAGCTCGATGATGATTTTTTTTGTCCATGTTAAGATTTTAGCGCCTTTCCTTCATCCTGTATGGGACTCTGTAAATCACAGTAATAGAAGTGGTAATGTTTTCACATGCTGACCGCACACACACACACACACACACACACACACACACACACACGATAACAGCTTTATCCACTGTGGGATTTCTCCCTCCTATTTTGAGAAAATCATTCAAAAGTCACACATCTCCTGTCTCGCCGTTTAATGAACTTGTGAATTCTATCGAGGCCGGCAGTTGTGAAACCCCGAACGCACCTGAACAAACACGCTGCTGCGAGCTGAAGGTGTGTGAGCAGAGGACACACCGCGATCTGTACGTTTCCAATCAACGAGAGGGTGGAATACCTCAGGGAAAAACCCTCCAACAGAAAACTCCTTACATCACTTATCTAACGGGGTTATTGCTTAATTTTACCGGGTGTGAGAGAATAACGGTCCCAGGGAGTGTCTTTGGAACCGTCACACACGATGTTAAAGGGCGTCTTTTAAATCGAGTCAAGCCCTCTGAACGTAACTGACAGAAATCTGCAGACACGGCATCGGTTGTGAAGTGAGGCGGGACGAGATGGAGACGGGATGCATATGCAGCAGCCTAGAACAAAAACGTCTCTTCCTCTCTGAACGATGGGGGATTCAGAGGGATCCGACAATGAGGCATATTTGGATAAATCCAGCCTTTGTTCCTTTCCAGCAGCCTGAGTCTTTTTTTTTCTTCTTTTCGTCTCCTCACTGGAATTGAGCTTGGCAGGGTCCAAGAATAAGGGCGGCTAAGATTGATGCTCGTTGTCATTGATAGGAAGCAAGAACCGCTAGGCTTCACTGCAAGCCCATGTCCTCATCTCTGGACTCTGCGGGACACTGCATAGTTTGGCAGGGCCTATTCAGGAGGGAAGCCCTGTTAATGGTGAGAACCAATGTCTCAGAGCCCGTGTTCCCAGCAAGGCCGGAGAAACGCTGAGTCTCCTCTAATAACTTCACTGGAACAACACGCATGAGCCGTAATGGACAGTTGACGCGTTACACCTCGGCTGCTGGTCTCTAATTAGCTGTCATCTGTCCATTAAATTGATATCATACCAATGTAGCGTAGACAGAAAGAGAGAGTAGTCGCTCCACTACAACCTGTTAACCGACCGTCAAACATTGGTCACTTCCTCGCAGTCATGTGAGTCTGGAAGATAAAGCTGCGATGAGTAATGGATAAGTCAACCGGTTCGCCAAAAAATTAATCTGCAACTTTGCAGGTTTTCAGTATCCTATTGCAGATTATATGATTGCCGAGTAATGGAGACACAACTGGACAGGAAAGAAAGATCTGGACACGTATCAGCCAAGATTGAGGGAGGAAAAGAAGACTGTAAGGGAGTAGCAGTGACTAGTCTCTGTCTCATTCATTACAGTAATGGAGCGTACAACTTACAGAACTCGTTGGTTTGTCTGTCTATCAGTAGGATTATGAGTGTAGCATCGGCCAACGAAGCCATCTTTAGATTAGGGGGTAAAAGTATTTAACAGGGTGAAAAACATCACTTTTTTACATGAAGTTTGGTGGAGGTCTTTGCTCTCCGAGTGCCCGTCTGTCAACAGGATGAAACAAAAACTATCCTCTCCTGACAGAATGACTGTAAAAGATGTCACGACACCTCCAGTCGTTCAAAACAACACTGACACATCCATCAAGTTTGAGAGAAAGAGAGAGAGAGAGAGAGACAGAGAGAGAGAGATCTACTGCATCCACTGGTTTGCGTGAGGCGGAGCAGAATATTCAGTCCACACGGCAGCTTTTTGGAGAAACAAAGGAAACACTTTTCGCTTCACCTCATGTTAGTCCTGGCCAGACGCGATGATCATTGTTGGGTTCATCCTCTGGTGACCTCAAACACCGTAGCAAACGTCCTGACAAATCCTCCTATGTTTGTCAGAGAAGGTTCAGTCATCACCTTCACACCGTCGGAAATCTCCCGATAACAGAAAATCAGCATGGACGCGCTGGCACAGGGGTGATGTAATAAGTCCTAATGTATTTTTGTGTTACTGTTGAAAGCCTAGAGGTCCTCATAAGTCATGTAAAAGCTAGACTTTGACGAAGTCTGTTTACGTTCACCTCAATCCTGTCAGGCGCAGTGCTTACATAAGCGGAGTCATATATAAACTCCATGTAGCTGCAGCAGTGACCGTCAAACTCTACCCTGAATAAAGCTGCTGCAAAGACTGAGTAGACACAAATACAAATATTTAATCACTCAAACTTTCTGAAATGTTTTTACAAGTTACATCAATCAGCTGCCCGAAGCATCACCCACAGCGACAAAACTCCCGGCACGAAGCAGCGACGTCCTTGATTTGCAGCTTTGTGAGTGGAGGGTCGTCCTGTCAATCACAGCGGTAATTGGCTGTGAATAGCCTCTCCAGTGTTTGGACTCTTGGATGGCGTGCCAACCCAAACAGCGAGCACCGGACTCAGCGGACGGTGGGCCAACTCCCCTCAGCCACCGCTACACTTCGCGCTGTCGGCAGGGCTCAGTCACACACACTAAACTAAACACACCAACCCTGGTCAGGCCCACTTACAGCTCTCACTAACAAGCTGTAAAATCCATGGCTGAAGGTAAACGGCTATTCTAATATGTTATTTTATTAATATCTTAATTGATCATGTTCCTTACTCTGTCATTTTAAACTTCCTCACTCACATTAGAGCTTCTATTCTTGCTCTCTTTAACTGCTCACACGGGACTGAGTGAGTCTGGTCGCCATGTATTTTATATTTACTGCCGAAACACCTCACGTTAGTGTTTCCCCGTTTAAAATCGTACAAGATTGACGACGATCAAGTTCTCCCGTCACAGCGGAAACTTTACTGCTTGGACGATTTATGGACCAAATGATTAGTAGAGGAGACAAAAAGAATCTGCATATTTATTGATAATTTTATGGAATAATTCTTTTTAAAAATTCCAATAATTCCCTCAGTCCTCAGATTTGCAGCAATCCAACGTTCTTTGTACGATTAATGTGCAATGTACATTTCAGTCAGCAAAACCAATTCATCATTTAAAATTGTAACCAAAAACAAGCCCTTTGCACAAACCATTTACTGTAAAAAACATAAAATTCTGAGTTCTTCAGCGCAAATAATGAGCCATGACCAGCTGGGCTCAGACCGACAGCCACATAACCAACATTCAAAGACAATTCGGTGCAACCCGCTGGCTGCAGATTGTGAATAATCTTTGAATAGATTAAATGTTACTTATTATGTTACCATGAACATCCATCTCATCCATTAACCCCCTCATATTCATCATGAGGGTAGCAGACAGCAGCCCGACTGGCATCTGCTGAGCTCCGCGACCCTCTCACTGATCACAACACGCTCTTCCTCTTCGTCCGTCTTTAAAAACTCTGCACACACAGGCCTGATGTGCTTCACACTTTGTGATGTCTGGATCCAGAGTCTCTCTTTCACGAGGCAGACGGAGAGTCGAAGCACAGCGACCTGTAGATCATCGTTGATGTTATCTCTGCCTCCCATGAGGCCTTTCAGTTGATCTCTTCCACTGCGGCGAGCGAGCCCCCCACATCCTGACCAAACCACACCGGCAGAACCAAGTAGGGGGGGCTTGGATTCTTTGGCCTGCAACCTGTACCGGGCCAGGAACTGGCCATCACAGTGAAGATTTATGGGGCCTCGGCCGCCCAGAGGGCAAGGTTACCCCCCTCTCCACCCTGCCACACTGCCAGCAGGAGCTCCTCTTTAAACAATAACATCCACATTCCCTCCGCCCTCCTCGGGGGACGGAGGACAGCGGAGAGTGCTGAGCACATCTGTTTGTCTTAACAACTGCTGCTGTCTGCAGAGACGAAGGTGTGGGTGCAGAGGATGTAGAGAGTCAAAGAAAACATTCAACAGGAAGCGGAGTAAACTCCAAAATAAAAGGTTGATAATTCTTTCTCTAATCTAATTTATATAAAAGTATTGGAGGTTTGTCACACTATCCACAGTTTTACATGCAGTACCAACATGTGGATACTCAGGTGGATAGTAAGTGCCGACCTTCCACCATAAACAACGCCTGTGCCCCTAGACAATAAACTAAAGATGGTGTTTGTTTGGGTTTTTTCTGTACCAGGTTACTGAAGCTGAGTAGATCATTTTGGAGATGGAGCTAATAAATATAGGAAAATGAGTGTGAAATCTGATGTCAGTAGGTGACAGGTGTTGGTTACATTTTTGGGGGGTAGGCGCTCATGGTAGCTCTGACCAGGCAGGTGGGCGTCAGTCAGGACTGCTGGTGTTGACTGACCAACAACGTTGTGACGTTTCTCTTGCAATTGCAAAAAGAGGACTAATCTGATTTGAGGACCTCATGAAATGTGCATTTGAGAACCTGATGGTGCCCGTCTGCTGCTAACAACTCCAACCAGCATCACAAAAAGGTCCCATCAGATCGATGTCTCTCATCCTGTAAGTTGGTTCCTGCATTGACCTTCTTCAGCATCACATTAAAGAAGATACGGCTTCCTGAGACCTTTAGGTGACGTGTCTGAACTCTAAGTATAACACAGAGCGGCCACTACTGTAATGTGGTGAGACAGGAGCAGCGTGACTCTATTACCTCACATATAATCAAACCATGGACAACTGACTGGCTGATTAATGGCTTCAGCCTGGCGTGCATGCCTGGATATAGACGCTGCCTGAGCGCAGAGCTGCATTTAGCGGCGCTAGCGATATGAGGTTAGAATAAACAGAATCAACAGGCCTGTCAACAACACGGACCGCATCTGAACCAACTCGGCCTCCCGCTCACCCAAAACCATCTGGTTCCAGGCGGGTTCAGAATAGAAGAGTTTGGAACATATTTAGTCTGTCTGACGGAGGAAGTGGACTGGACGGCAGCACACAATTACTTGTTCTTCTCCTGTCAGTCAGGTTATTGGATCGACGACTGTTGAGACGGCAGCGCTGGAGACCGGAGGCTGACGGCGCCTCGTCCAAGATAGGAAGTATGTTTGGGATGAACGAAGACCTCAGTCTTTAACAGTGAACTATCCTCTCAGGAAAAATGAGCGGAGACATCGTGACAGCACCAAGAACCATCTACGTACGGTTGCCTGGGAGATGGTTCCCTCCTCTGGGGCTCTTCCATTGCTCTCCTGTTTCATGAAACACCATTTATATCTTTTTAACAGGGATCTGGAACAGCGACACAGAGGGAAGATGCCTAAGTAGTGCCTAAGGAAAATTGACGTATCGGGTTGTTATATCTCAAGCGGACAAAGTCCACGAATTAAACCCGATCACAGAACTATACAGCTGCACTGCTTAAACTCTGGGACCAAGAGTTTAAATAAATATTGATGTCGAAGAAAATCTCCTGGTCTGAGCGTGTGTGTGTGTGTGTGCACATTATTGAAATGCTGATAATCGCAGACTTGCTCGACATCCTACCCGAGGGCGGTGTGTGTCTACACGGTTTGAAACCGCCAAGCGAAGGCAACACGTCTGGTCCTGTCGCGGGCTGGTGTTTCCGTCCGTCGCAGTTCATCCCTAAAAATCTGCTGCTATCTTCCCGACATCACAGCGTCTGGCGAGAGCCGAGCCGAGCGGTAATGTCTCCTCTGAAAGGATGACATCAGCAGGCCGCCTTTCAAAAGTACTTTCCACTTAATTACCTTCAAGCCGTCCTTTCATGTGGAAGTCATGAGATGGAAACTATGAAACAAGGATCATAAAAGTGGTTAAACTGAAAATGATATTTTACATTGAAGTTAATAAGGGCTCATATATCCCAGTGGACGCAGCCACTCTGGCTTTTGTTGCAGCCTTCTATTGTACTCTCCGCCCTTATTATCCAATATTAGGATTTATAGCTCTTGTGTTTTGACACAATAAGGGGTTCAGACAGAGGGTTCCGGCTCTCTGCTCTGATGTCAAACTGCAATGAAAGAAGACAAGGCCATTATAGAGGATTCTTCATCCTTTGTCCATTTATAAACAACATCCCTCAGATTGGAGTAATGTGCTGGAACTTTGCTCTGAAAACAGCCAGAAGTCAAACTCTGGTTGTGACCCAGGCTGACCGGAGCAAGCAGTGAGGAGCGCTGCCCCCGTCTCTGTCCCGCAGGCGCAGGGAGACGCTTCCCTTCGGGGAAAAACTTGTATCACGAGCCAGCGCTTGCGGCTGCTCAGCACCAGAAACTATCTGCCACAATGTTCCATTATACCAACCAGAACAGACTGCAAGAAGAGGAAATGAAAGTAAGGTTTTTTTTAGATCTGAAAATGATTCCAAAAAAAAAAAAAAAAAGAATTCTATCCAATTATGGCGAGCGGTTATTTTACACTGACGGCGAGGGGCAACAGAGGGAGCACGCTCTGTATACAATCAGGCTCCACTGAATATTCTGCAGAAGATGCATTAACTAATAGAAAACAAGGTCAGACAGATTCACCCGGTTTCACATGAGGCTCGGAGGTTTGTTTACATTTTCCAATCACAGATCACAGACATTGATCCGCCCAAGTTTACCGCCATGGCTGCATGCCATGTGTGGTTTGGCTGCTGGGTACTTGCGTGTGTGGTTAAGGGTCATTCTAAAGAAGATAATAATAAACCGCTTTTATTGATCACTTTTTTCCACTGTATAACAAGGAGGAACTAAAAAAAGAGTCCATCTTGTTATTCCCTTCAGACGTATCTCAGTAGAGATCGTGCTTGTTCGGGAGAATGTTCGCAACCAGGATGGAGGAACGCTGCTTTATTCACTGAAGTCCCATCTCTGAATCCCTGGATGAAGACCGGGAGCTCCACACAGCTCTGTGAAGCTCTGGGCAACCTGTAATTATGATTAAAGACACAGACAAGCAGCTTGCGTCGTTGGAGCGGTCAGGTGGTTCCTTTCATTTGATGCGACGTCCAGTCAATGAATTGCTTCCTGCTCTTTATAAAAGCAGCAATTATTCAATCCATACATTTCTATTGCTTTATTCACACAGCTCATAGAAACGTCGCGAAATACGTGTCCGGTGCACGCCGAACGTGTTGTTACAGACTGCGGGGGCTCTTCCTGGAACGCTGCAGCAGAGGGTTTAAAAGCACAGCGACTGTTTAGATTCTAACATCAACACAGCGGCGGAGGACTTTCATCCAAAACTATGCGGACCAGATGGCGGGAAGGTTACAGAGCCACTGGCACAAGTAAACATCAGTGTGAGCCACAAATAAATACTTCCAGTGTGCTTGGAGGCGGCGGAGCGTCTGGCACGTGCATCAACGAAAGCGCCAGGGTTGCAGCCAACGGTTGGCTACGTCCGTCCACCGCTGCAGGAACACTGTACACACGATTGTTGTGTGTAGTGATGCTGCTTTAAAGTTGTGATTGTATAAACAGCTCGATGCTGTGACATCTCCGTGTGAAGACCACGTCCCTCTGGAGAGCACGGCCTCTAACATCTGCACAGCTGCATGAAACTCTGAAATGATTGCTTCCTCAGCGACGTCCAGGAATAGTGTGATGGGTGTGTGTTGTCTTCACGATTCGTCCCTGCAGGGATGGCAACTGGATATCAAGCTTTTACAACTGTTTGTGTGTTTCTTTGGGAGTTTTATCCGAAGGACACATGAAAGAGCGGAGGAGGGGGGAGATTGTTTGGTCCCGGTCAGAGCTGGACTATATCGTGACCCGACATCCAAGTTGGAATGAACCAACCTTCATGCTCCATTACAATTGAAACAATGGATTCTGATGGAGGCGTTAAGAGAAACATCACTGGTGCTGGGTGGGTATAACTTTGGAAATGATCCTTTAAAAACACTGTGTTCTGTCATTGTCATGAGACAAACATTGTTCCTCACGGTACCAGAGAGCCAAACTCTTTCTATTTATCACTCCTAATACCGGTTCTAGCTCTTCACCCGGCTGCAGGGAAAATGGAGCGACGCATGCTGCTCTGGGGGAGGGGCAACCGTGAAGCATGTTACAGTACGGCAGCGGCTCACACCAGACCAGGAAGTCTGCTGCAGTTATCTCCTTCTTTCATTAACTGCACAAAGCTTGTGACCAGAGGTGGGGCTCATTCAAAGGAAGTCATCATCTCCTTGCCTCTTACAATAGAGGAGGACACCCCAACTTTCTGGTGATGTTGTCCCCTGTTGGTTTGGAGTGTGAACTATGAAGCTAGCACATTTTATAACGTGCTAACGAGCTTAGCTTAACAAATCAGACGAAATATAACATGAAATATAAAAGACATGGACGTCGGTGTGATTTCCCCGTGTGACATGTACCGTGAGCAAAGCGGTGGACCCAGTAGTAGCAGAAGTCCACTCCGAAGAAGGCGAACCACCAGGTCCAGGCGGAGTGCCAGGGCAGCTCCACCAGATGGTACCGGTCCCACACAAACATGTAGGCCGTCAGCTCGCAGCCTCTCATCAGCAACCTGAGGGAGGAAGAAGCAGAAGTCTCAGTATCATTTGTCCTGTTCATGCAATATGATGTGTTACAGTAGACGTGGTGTATTTGGATGGAGTTTATCTGATCATCTCGGCCTGTATATGGACAAATACGACAATGCAAAACATTTTTTACTCTTTCCAAGAGCCGGAAATATAAAAAAATCTATTCCTAAGAAGGATTAAATAGATAAACTCTTCCACTGGCTTTAACTCCTTTTTTTTAAGGACTAATGTGTCCAAATATTTGGCCTTGACAATCCCAGCAGGGGCAGAATCCTGGCAGGATGATGCATCTTCTGTGGAGCCTCAAATCACTCTGCAGCTCTCTGGGGGCCGCAAACATTCAGACAAAGCCGGGGCCGACAGTGGCTGGACTTACAGGAAATCACCCAATGAATCATTATGAATCAAATATTTGGGATCGTGTTGTCTCACACAGAATGACCCCTGCAGCCAAATCACTCACATTGGCAGTCTGGAGATCATCCCGGAAGACACAGAAGTGAGTCCGTCACTTATGGTGACCACCGGGGCGCCGGTCTTCAGCAAGCCCACCACCATCTCCAGCACCATCAACCCCACGAAGAAAGGAGTGGCCTGCACACACACACACAGAGGAAATCAAACTGAGAAAACAACAGTTTCAAGTGCACTGTTGCTTTAAGTGACTGTGATGTAAATATTTGTTTTGGAAGATGAGCTGAAAGCTTGCAGACTTACCGAGTCTGGAGTAACGTGGAGCTGAAAAAACTATAATGTCCTACAAAGTTCTGTTCTCGTTGTTGCAGCAGAGTTACTACGAACCTCATGTGCGTGTGTGTGTGTGTGTGTGTGTGTGTGTGTGTGTGTGTGTGTGTGTGTGTGTGTACAAACGCAGGCTAGAGCTCCACCAGGGACCTGCGATCACACGCAACACTCCAACATCTGGCTGCAGAGCTGCAGCGAGCAAATGTCTCGCAGCGCAGGCAAACCTCCCCCAATCCCCCTCAGAGAGAGAGAGAGAGAGAGATTATCAATCTGAACGCCTCAAACCTTCCCTGCCCAGCAGACAGTTGTATTTCTCTCTCTACGGAGCTCCTCACCCAGCAATGGAGGCAAACATGGGACCCTACATGAGCCCCATTGCATTCCATTATGTAGCAACACGAGAGCTTCTGATCATAGGTACGTGTTTGAATGTGAATCATACGGTAGATTGAGAGTTTCAACATGTGGCGCAAAGTTAGTATTTATTCTCTTATAATAGACGTAGACAAGAAGTTCATGCTAACTCTCTTAGCTTGAGCTGGAGCCCTCATGCATCGTCCCATTTTCCCCGCCGCCTAGTGACGAGCTCCAGAGCGAGATATGTAGTCGAGGCACATCTGCGTCTCCTTCTGTGACTCACTATCGCCCCCTACGGAACAAGAGGGGCCAGCACTTGTTTCTTCAGGCTTAAAATTACCCCCTTAAGGACAATATTCTCTTTTTTTTGCTCCTTTCTTTCCCCCCCTTTGATCTTTCTTGCCCTGAAAATGTCGTTTCCTGTGTTCTTATGAAAATCACACTAAAGGGAGCCGATTTTACACTAAAGCATATTTACATCCACCATTTGTTGTGGCGACCAATAATTCAATTTTCTTCTCTGTTCAACCTTACATGAAACGTGACATTTGTGGAC
The DNA here is from genome assembly GCA_901007825.1 of Macroramphosus scolopax. Taxonomy (NCBI): domain Eukaryota; kingdom Metazoa; phylum Chordata; class Actinopteri; order Syngnathiformes; family Centriscidae; genus Macroramphosus; species Macroramphosus scolopax. The sequence goes on from CAAKHC010001063.1 coordinate 15,737, forward strand.
CAGATGTTTGTCTTTTCCCATGCAGACTTCTTAGAAAAAGGTCACGGATGACTGATGTTGGCTGAAGACATGCAGGCTTATCCCGGCTGTCTTTTAACAAAAAGTGTTTGCATTGACAACCTACTAAACCGATAAAACAACTCAGAGATTTAAGATTGTGTTTTGTTTTCTTCTAATTAATGTGGCCTCTCTGATCGCACAATAACAGTTCTGCACAATAATGAATGACACATTACCAAGCTGTAAACAGTGCTGAGTCACAAGCTGCTCACACACATGCAAAGTTTTATCACCAATAACAAATTTGTTTAATCCCGTGGGGTGGCGGACTGTAAGGCGCCCCGCTGGGAGAGCAATTGTTCTCCTCCCCTGATGTTCCCCATAAAACCTCACAACAAACACATGCTGTTAAACCTGCACCAGACATGCATGACAATAAAAGGCAATGCAACTTGACAATAAGCAGCAGAAGGAACTCAAAAACCTTTGGTTTTTGGGGTCTTCCTGCCCTGCTATTATCTTATAACATTAGAGTGCACCAGAATAACAGTTTACATGAACAATCAACATTCCACAGCCTTCACTTGGTTTGTGGAATGTTGTCCCCTTCCTCCAAGAGAGCTGTACTATACAAATACTCAAGTACAGTACAAATACGTCGAACATATACTCGAGTAAATGTGCTAGGTTACATTCCACCACTGTAGTGCTGCAATAACCTTGCAGCTCACAAACTACAGGATGACATAACGCCATTAAGATAAGATAGTCGTTGCTCTCTCAAAACAAGCTTGTCGACTGTTTTAATAACTGCTGAATCATTCCATCACTCTCTGGTTTACTGGATTTCCTAATTATAAAATTGAATATATGTGTGTGATTTGTTGGTCAGACAATCCACACAGATGGACGCGTCACTTTGGGCTCTGGGGAACTGCAAATAGACATGTTCTTCATCATGTTTGACATGTCTACCCTCAAAACAATTATTTGGGGTTTCCGAGGAGTTTTCACATATTCGTCCTGATGGCATCTGCTACTTGACTCAAGTGTGTCTTGATGGACTCAAGAGCTGCCAGCTTGCTGCTCTCTGCGGCTTCTGCACGTGCCCAGAATGCAAAACTACGTATATTAAAACCAGGAAGATTAACATGGTGCAGGTGGTATTTCATGTGTATGTATTTCATTACCTCAGCAGCGTCAGCCCATGTTTAGTTGTTAAACAGCACACGGAGTGAACATTACAGGCAGAGGAACGCGAAGATCAAGCTAATCAGGAATGAGATCAGTTGAACTTTACATCACTGAGGACAATTCAGTTTGAATCATTTTTCTGTGCTTGATATTTCAATTTAACTTTCATATTATCGTCTGTACATATCATTGACAAGAATATTTATTTTACATTAACTAGTGATGTTTCATCCTGTCTGAGAGGTCTTCAGACACAAACAGGAATGTCCTGTTGGTGAATCTGTTAGAATGAAAATCAGGCGTCCACAACAAATATCAGCAGTTGACGTGACTATCTACTAAATCTGTGATTGTTTGTAGGATTACACAAAATATACCCAGCTGATTTTCACCGAACTTGCTGGAGGAGTGGAGCATGTGCAAAGAAAGAAGTCATTACATTTTGGGGCAGATTCATTCAACATAAGGAAAAAACATATTTTTTATGGATGGACTGGCGGAGGTTTGCGCTCTCTGTGTGCATTTCTCGTGTAAGTGATTGACTCTGCTCTGACTTTACATTAAGTCTTGTAACTGTTAGGATAGAAATACAAATAAAAAGTTCCATAGATGGATGAAACTTTAATAAACTCAATTCAGTGCAACATTAGGCCTTGAGGGGACAGTATTATGCTTTTTTATGTATTTTCAACAAAAGAAAATTGTTTTTACTCATTTTAGAGCAAATCATTTTTATGAATTACTTCTTTTTTTTACTCATATATGTATTTATTATATATGGGTAACACTTTTTTTAGGGTCATCCTTTTTTAATTATTTAATTAATAAAGTGTTAATGAAAATTAACACATTTTTCGGGTATTTTAAAAATGATTAACCTACAAAATATATTTTTTTACATACGTAGATCATTTTTAAAAACCTGAAAAAAGCGTTGATTTTAATTTTATGAATATTTGAATGAAGCATGTGAGGTGTTTCAACAAAGTAACGGTACGTCAACAGCAAGTGAGAAGGAGCGAGGCTGCACCCACCTTTTGCACATACTGGGGGACGTCTTCCACTTTCTGATAGGAGGACTCATTCGGTGTGAGCAGGAAAAACATGGCCCGGAACCCCTCGGACACCGAGCCGGACTCCACGGCTGCAGCCATGGTGACAGGCAGGCAGGCAGCAGACACACCTGTGCAGGTTCACACGGGAAGTTCCTTCGCACAGAAAACTTAATCCCAGTTTAACACCTCTGCTTTTCCTCTGCCGCGAGTTAAGTAGGTCGGTTACGTAATGGAGAGCAAGAAAGCAGAAGAACAAACTTCAGCTCACTCGCAGTAAACCGAGTCGGTTTAAAGCTGCTGCAGGAGACCGTCACTGCGTCCTCTCACCTGTTGATCCCCCATTTATCATATCCGAGTTTACCTTTAGTCAGAGTGACTTTAAATTTCACGTTCGGTTCCCAAGTCTCGCGAGAGCTTCCCCCCTGCAGCCCACTGGACTGTACCGAGCGGCTTCAAGTAGGTCAGAGTTGTGGTGGGTGGGCGCTGAAAGAAGGTCTGTATATTGACGTCATATTAAGAAGTTGTGCATGCAGTCCTGATGTGACTTTCATTATCAGCACTTCAGAAACATTTAACCTTCAGCCTGACCACCAACATGCTTTGTCAAAGCAGAACTAAAAATACATACATGGGTAAAAAAAGGAAACAATTCCTAAAAATTATTTGCTTTAAAATGAAATTAAATATCATAAACAATAATAATAACCATGATTCAAAGACTCCTTATGCCAAAATGTTATTCTTAAAAACATTAATTAATTTATCAAATAGCTGCCGTTTCCATTTGTATGAATCAGGGTGCCAAAATATTAGGAACACCTCTCATGGGAGGCCAGTACAGCTCAACGGCACCCTCAAAGAGTGAAGGGAATATTTAAATCCTAATGGAGGGAGGATTTAGTGCAGGGTTGTTGTATTATGGGGTATTCAAAGTGTGCCCCCCCCCCCCCACACACACACACACACACACATGCACACACCACTTTTATTTCTTGAATTCTTGAATCTTGAATTTCCCTCGGGATAAATAAAGTATCTACCTACCTATTTTTGCTTAGTTTCAACAATTTAGGGGAATGCTTGAGTTTTTGTTATCAACTAGTGACTCACAATTCATCCAAGGTAGCCAAATGTTGATGATTGACGTAAACAAACACAAGACAAAAGGTCAAATTCCCCAGGCTCTGAACTGCACCTTTAATTAAATCACGTACATGTCATTCTGATATCTAATGTAATGTTCCAATGTTCTTTCACTTCCTTTCACTGAGTCACCCTGAGGTAGTTCAAAGGCTGATGCTTCAAATTAAATACTCTCAAATTGGAAACATCAAGGAACTTGTGCTTCTTGTTGGACGTCCAGAGCTCCAACTGTGTGTCTCTGTGATGAGATCTTGATGACTTCCTGTGTACAGATGTGTTTGTTCTCCAGATGCTGATAACACAATGACGGGGCAGTGATAACACCTTTACCTGACCTTTGCACACACGCTTGTTGTATTGGTGAGGTTACTTCTTTGCTCAGTTGTGTCATAACCCTGTCATGTGTTCACGAGCAGGTGATTGGAGATAAGACCAGAGAGGACGCTGCGCATAAGTTTCACCTGACCCCAACATGCATCACATAAACCCCCAGATGTAAAGGGTTGCTTTAATGTGTCGGGGTCCAACACATCCTGAAGACCCTGTGGACCTCCAGACACACTGGTTCACCCTCACTATGACGAGTCACAGTGCCTCAAGCCACTTGTGGCACTATAAAGCCAGCGATGGCTTGGTGAGTGATCAGGCCATTGAACGTAGCAGTGAAGCCTGTTGGGAGTCATGTAACCTTCAGTCCAGGTGTAGATAACAGGCCTGGCACAACATCTGCCGGAATCTATCAGAATTTAAATGTAGTTTAGATAGCGTGGGAGGACGTTGTGAAATGTTAGTGAGCTCAACAGATTTATGACAAGATAGCCTGAAGACATTTCAACCAGCTCACAATGTGCATGATAAACTCTAATTTCTATTTACAGGAATGAATGAAGTCCTATAATTTGTGCTTGCTCGTCCTCTGATCATTGAGGCAGTTAAAGGTGTAGTTTGTAGCAAATCTGAAGATGCTAGCTGCAGCTCCTTCGTGATACAGTGACTCACATCGTCGCCTCTTGTCAAGTCAATGTTATCACCAATTAAGATGTTTTGACATGGCTTCCCAACCTGGACAGTGTGTGACAAGGAAAGGCTCCAGGAAAACATGGCGGGGTCAAAGAGGAGCGATCCCTCTCCCAGGAGAGAGCCGGCCTTCTGTCTGTGAAACATGGCCAGATATGTTCAATTGGAACACAAGTCAGATGAGATGATCCGGGTCTACTTCTGCTGCTTGGATGTGCTAGGAACCCCTGCAATGGCTGACACATCCCAATAAGACCAACCAAACCCCCTCTGCTCTCTAAAGTTGAGAACTTCTGGCTCAGCTTCTTCCAGGAACTCATTCACAACCTTGAGGGAGCAATTTGTCGTTTTTTTCAACGGAGAACCACCTTGGACTTGGAGGTGCTGATCACTCCAGCACCTGTTAGAGGTCACAAAATAAAGAGGCCAACAGAAGTGCATCATTGGAAAAAAGCAGAGAAAACGATCTGGAGGTCGTGGACTTTATTTTTGAACACATTTGGATGAAAGCGACGCAGCTGTTTATCTTCTCACATGGATTTAAATGCGCACAGGAGGCCAGATCTGGTCTTTTTTACTTGCAGTTCGCAGGTGAAGTGTCACGACCGAACCCGGTGGAAGAGGTCAGTGTCCTCCACTCCTGTGTATAATTTGCGCTGGAATGTTAAATAACAGTGGAATCGGTCTCATCCTGTGGGTTCGCCTTGGGTCGGAAAAGAAGAAAAATCCCAAACCTCGCATGACGTGTGAGGTGCCTCCGTAACAAATTAGAGTGCACAATCACAGCGTGCTGAAAGACGAGATCAAGTCGTGAAATTATTTTCAACTGGGTTTTGCAAGAGAATCTGATCCTTTGTGGGTTTTCTCTCCGAGTCCTGGCAGGAGACCCGACCCTGCCCCCCTCCTTCCACCACCCCCCTCCAACCCCGAGGCAAAGGTAAATTTAGCATGCACCCCCATCAGCAGCTTTCTACACCCCGGTGCAATGTTTAATTCATGTCAGTCTCATGCATACATCACCCTGGATTCATACGTGTGGACGCGCTGGACGGATGCACGGAAAGAACTCACACAATCATGAGGTGGAATTCCATCTACCACTGGTTAAACTTTTATTTCGAGTTGTCCTGAAAAGATTGAACAAAATTTCAGGTTTCAGATTTACAAAATATAATCTGCAGAACCGTCAGTGTTTATTACTGCATGAGCTGGAAAACTGAGGGGTATAAAACTATTAAGGGAAGGACAACGCTGGGGGTTATTTACACTTTTACATGTTAGTTCGCTTGGCAGGGGAGGTTGTGATACACAGACGGGACACAAATTAAAGGAAGGAACGAGTGGAGGACCACATGTAGTTGCTTGCGTACAGGACAGAGGTCTCACTGAGGGGTTAGGACATGATTTGAATCATATAAGAGTCACCAGAGATCACCTACGGGCGAGTTTGACTCACCACGCATCAACGTGTGGAACATAAAACAAAACAGCAGTACAATATTAAAGAAGTAGAATAAAAACATTTAAAGACAGACGGGCACCTTGTTTGTCAGCACATGTGATGAGATTGAAGAAAGATGTTTTGTTCATAAAGAATTCTGGGACGTTCTTCTCTTCTCTTCTCTTCTCCACGATGCTTCTGTTTCTTCAACTATTTAATTCCTTTCCAGACCTTTTTGCATCCTTCTGTTATTTTTGGAACTCTGCAGTGAGACACTGGAAAGGACAGCGCTCTCCACCACCTCCGTCATTAAAACACCAGATGAGGGAATATCTTTTGGAAGGACGGTGTTCAACTCCTCCAGTAGAGTCACCGAGACTTGTGGTGGCCCGACACCAACACTGCAGCAGGATCACTCAGAAGGGCAGCGGGGAGAAGCAGGAGCCAAAGAAGAAGCCGTTACATTTTGCTGCCGATCCGTTTAACATAGCATAGTTCTTTTACGTTTAGTTTGGCTGAGGTCTGGGGGGGTTTTGTGTGCACTTCAGGTTTCCTTTAATTTGCGGCCCCCGTCTCTACATTTCATACATGCAGATTGTATGTCGAACAGTGCAAATCGATGGCCAACACCTCTTCCGAACTCACAGCGAACGCTAGGAAACGGAAACGGAAAACGCTGCTTATTTCTGTCCCTCAGCAAACGAGTGTTATTATTAGTTATTTATTAATTTGTTTTTAACAAGTGTTCGCTAGCTTGCATCGTGTCCAGTGAGACTGCTTCTCACAGGGCACACAACATGGAATGTTTCCAAAAAATATAATGCAGTATTCTGTGAATTTCTGCAGCCCAAATTGTCACATTTCAATATTCATAATATTCTTATTCTGTCATGCATCAGGGTTTTTTTTGGACCAATGGCACTTTGAAATATCTCCTTTTATGTGCAGGTGTGGAAATTTACATCTTTGCACACCTCATTCCTCTGTACATTTGTACACTTATTTAGCATCGTTGTATGACGATGGCGAATCAGCAAGCAGCAGGAAGGCCCTGGGGCAGGGGCAGGGCCCGCCCTCTGAGGGGGGGACGAGTGCATCATAAGTGAGCGTGCTCGGAGCTCTGGTCGCTGTCGTGACTGTCCTCATTGGCTAAGGAGTCCGTCGAGTGGTGCAGCGCCGCGATGCCAGAGAACTCTGACGGCAACAGCGTCCCCTTTTTCACATTCACCAGTTCTTTCTCCCGAGCCGCCGCCCCCTGCTGGCCACCTTTCACTCGTTTCCACTTCATCCTCCTGTTCTGGAACCACACCTTCACCTAAAGGGGGGGAAGGGGGGGGTGACAGAAAATGTCAAATCTATTTCTCATAAGCAAACACACAATCAAGAAGCAATTAAGATGCCTTACTGCAACTTTCTCTCAAAGTTTGGCATCTGTTTCCAGCTATGACGTGCGGGCCGACTGCTCCATCTGCCACTTGGCATCTACCCACTTTTCCCTGACTCAACAGCCTCGACCGTATTTCCGTCTCTCAGATTGATGATGAAGCTGTTGCTTAAAGGGGTTTTGCACGTCAAACAGCAGAGGCTTTCTGGGTGTCGACACATATGGCTGAGGGGGAGGACGGGGGGTGGTGGTGGTGGGGGGGCCTCTCCTGTCACAGAGGCTGGGATGGGTTTATTTTTGTTGAGTGTCCCTCTGAGGGGATCGATCGGTCAGTTCGGTGACAGCACGATCGTTTGTCTTAAGGGTACGTCGTGCCGAGTATCGCCCCGGATTCTTTGTGGGCCTCTTCTGGAGGCGGGAGGAGGGGGGGCGGGGGGGGGGGGGGGGGGGGGGG
>CAAKHC010001063.1:23444-56475 GCA_901007825.1 Macroramphosus scolopax
GGGGGGATCGCTTACTTATGCCGGGATTTAATGTCAAGCGGAACATGTGATCCTCAGCTCGCTTACGCTGACACTTCCCACACTCGAACCGACACGGTACCTGCATCACTTCGACGCTACTCTGCTCCATCATGCTTGCAAAGGCTTGTTTATGCAACTAATGTGCAGCTCAACACTCGTACTGTTACTGCTTCCCTGGCAAAGAAAGGAAGTGATGATTGAGGTCATAGTTGATCAGATCATTGTTAAATATCTGATGATTTCTTTTCTTCCTCATTCTTGCTGTGAACTCGCTGGATCTCCAAAACCGACAAGACTTAGCTGCACTTCCCCCGTCAGACTCTTCCAGTTTTCACGGCAAACAAAGTCATAAAACATCTGTCAAATTCAGCTCTTTTGGCATAAATCAAGTGCCAGCTGATCGTCCTGCCAATATTTACCTCATTATATTCATATTTTCTCGGACAAATCTGAGGTCAACCACAACTTAGGTTGCATGAGCTGCTCAGAGCGTCAGGATGATCGATTGCAACAGCCTGAGAGAAAGTGGAACTATATTTTATATTTTTCTTTTATAAAGCAATTGATGATACATTGGTTTGCCTCCAACGGCAAAGTTTTCCTTTTCTTTTAAGGTGACTGTGCAGGTACATTATATATCTAAAGCCGAGAGCTGTTAATGACGGTACTTACTGGAGAGAAGCTGATGGCTCTGTTCCATTTAGGTGTTCCAATAAGCTGTAAACTACATTTTTCTTTTAGTACTTTTATCTCTTTGTCTTTATTCAATAAACCTCTGCATGCATGAGCCTCAGACATGTACAGTACGTAGTGAGATGTGAGATCATCACGTGAAACTCTACACCCACTCAGGTCTGTTCTTTACATTCACTCTCTCTCTCTCTAACTGCAAACTGTCACTGGCAAGGTGTCAACCAAGTGTGACTTACAGCTTCCAAACGGGTGTCAGAGAACAACAGGCTGCTCGCTGTTTCCTTCCCCGCAAACCATTTGTCTCCTGTTATTGAACTCATCTGCGTGCATGTTACCGCAGCCGGCCCACGCTCAGAGACCAATTTGTGCTCGCAAAGGGTAGTGGGAGAGGGGAAGTGCCTTGCTAGACAGCACTTCCTTTAACCCGTGTCAGTGCCTTGACGGCGGCCTGCAACTGAAAGAATAGACAGGAACATCTGGAATATGATAGTCCCGTCACGCAGCCACATCTGGAGCACAACAGCCCCCACTTGGAAAGTTACAAAAACACAGTAGCAGTAGGAAAAGCCTCTTCGTCGCCCCTCGGCCAGCTCTGTTTTCACAACATGGCATTAATGTGCTAATGGGAGGGTTCAATAATGTCTGACCCCAGGGGGGGGGTAGCAGCCGTGGGTACATACTTGTCTTTCAGTGAGGTCGAGGTTGACAGCGATCTCGTAGCGCCTTAGTCTGGTTAGGTAGTTGTGGTGGGCGAACTCGGCCTCCAGCTCTCGGATCTGCTCCTTGGTGAACGCCGTCCTCTCCTTCCTCGGCTTGCTGCTCACATCTGACTTGTAATTCCCGTCCTGGGACTCTGTACGAAGAAACCACACCGTGTTATCGTTATTTGGCAGGTGCGCGTCAGGCGGGAGAAGAAAAGAGGCCAGGTGAGAGGAACAGCGGGAGCTGTCAATCACTAATTGTCCAGCCATTGTCTTTGAACATTTGAAGTTGCTGGTTTGACTCACAGGCGTCTGCACACATGTGTCTGACTGCGTAGTTACAATTGACTCATACGGCCGACGTACAAGGAAGAGTAAAACTAAAACAGTTTCTTAAATACGGGACAAAACAACTTCGCAGGATAAAATATGTTTCTCCTCATTTCTCCTCACACTTTCCTTTCTGATTTAATATTTCTTAACAGACATCTAAATGTGAAGATGATTGTGCTGCTGTATTTCTGGTACTTTTGTAAATGTCTCCAGACGTGTTTGATGGTTTCAGTTGCATATAATCGAAAGGACCCTGGAGGTCTGCGTACTCATAATATTTATTTAAATTGGAAAATTGTCGGAAACCAAATCTGCTTTATGTGAAAACTAGTACCTGCTACAAAGAGATATAGCAGTGCTATATGAGACGAATAAAAATCCTCAGCATCTCTACTTCCAAAGGAAACTTGTACGGATAATTCACCCTCCAAAAACGTTCCTGTTGTGAGCTGCCTTTGCGGCTTCTCTGCTGAACACGCTTCAGTTGCACGGTGCACTTGACGGCAGCGGCGCTAATTCATCTGCGGTCCCGTTCTGTAATGTGTGTTAATGCAGCAGGCGTGCCTCAAGCCAAACAGCTCAGAGCCCGAGGCCACGTCAGACGACTTCACCTAAGAGTTCTCGACCCCGAGTCGGTCCTGGTTCCTCTGTCAGAAAGAGGAGCTTCCTTCTAATTACATGTATATTTGTTCAGGAACTCCCTCGAGAGGCTGAAGAGAAAATGAGGGGGGGAAACTGCTCTGCAAAAATTATATTTGTACGGTACTCGCAGAGTTTTGGAGTCAATGACAAACACAGACGTACTTCAAGAATCCCCACATGAATGAATCAGATCATCGCTTGACCTGCAGCCGGTGTCCGGCCCCCCCTTTGACCTCCCCCTCCCTGTAATTTCACTGCTGCAGACAGTGTGTGGCTGATTGAAGCGGCACTTCAGACACATTTACGCCGGTGCACGCAGACATTGTGTAAAAAGGAATAAAAGAATAACACAGCCAGCTGCCTCAGAAACCAGCGGGCCCGGAGTTAAAACGAGCGGCGGGCTTTTATGACACAGCCGCGACACCACAGCAATTAGGTGCCCGCTGTAACTTTCATCTCTCCACAAAAAAGAAGGAATAATACGAGGGAAAGTGCACGCACCCAGACGGGGCACGTCGTTGGAAATGAGCTCAGCTCAGGAGCTCAAAAATAATCCCTTGTTGTTTTCAGTGACACAAGACCATCATTTTTTTTTTCCATGGGTGTAAAAAATGTAAGTGTACAAAATAAGACTTCACACACCTTTTATTGTTCCGCAAAGAAAGTCTGGTAACTTTTTCAGAGAAGGACAACTCCCTTTGCAGAAGCAGTCTTTGCAAATATAAAACCCAGCAGCCAAACACGCTGGAGGGATCAAACTGCACCTTGCACAAACAGCAAACAGGTCCTCCAGAGACTGGAGCTGGCTCATCTCATTAGCTTCTCATTAGCTTCTCTGGAGGAAACACAAGTATTCCAGAGCAAGCATGGAAATGAGCTCTCGGGTTTTGTTATTGTTTCTGTATCTAAATTCGGGTTTTGTTCCAATTTCTAGTCCAGATGGTGAAACTCGATCAGGAGCCCTATCTCACTCGACTGGCAGCGCTCGTGATATTTAGACAGCTGATTGAGTCAGCAGCCTCGTTAGCCCCATAAATCAACGTTCGGTGTCGGCGGCGTGGACAGAACGCACGGCACGTGGAATGAGTGTGCAGTAAGTATTGTTGCAGGGGGGAAGTGGGATCACGAGGCGCAGGAAGGGAAAGATGAATGGTGTGTTGAATTTGTGGATTAAATGTAATATTACAATTTGTTCCATGTGGAACATATTTCACCGGCAGTGAATATTAAACTGGCAATGAAGTCATCGTGGCTGTTGAGGAAATCAGATTTGGTATATTCCATGTGAACAATGTGGAATCCCTGTCGAATGGAGTAAATTAGAGAAGGCGGTCGCAGCATCACTGGCGGCCATTAATCAGTCAGTGGTCCGGTGCAGGTGATACGCTGTACGTACAAAGAGGCCTTTAAGAGGCTGCAGGATCTGCACACTCCTCAAATGGACACTGAGCACGGCGAGCACGGCTTTCCCTGGAAAACTTCTCACTAATATCACGTTGCCTGCGAGAACTCCGTCGACCCCGACCCCCGGTGGTTTGTCACGCCGTTTGATTGATTATTGTGTTGACGGCAGGTTTGAAACTGTTGCCTATTTGAGTGCGGCCCTAAAAGAGAAAAGCGTCCTTAGATGTGAGAAGAAATACGTGTTTAATAATTGTCTGTTGATATACAGATTATACAATAATAACTCTTAAAGATCCAGTTTACTATTCAGATTTCACTACAAACAATAATATCAATTTATTTATTAATCTGATCTTGCAACATTTAATAGAAATTTTAATACCTCGTATTCTGTGTAGATGAATGAACTCTGTATATAAAATACCGCAAATGCAAACGACGAGAGTCGACGACAAACTTAATTTAAAACCAACTGCAATTTTTAATCTACGTTGAATGGATCTGCCCGAACGTCTACGTGCTTCTGTACGTTGGTTTTTACATAATCCTGCTTAAAAAAAACACACACACACACACGTACGCAAACACAGATACAGACGAAGGGCTTGTTCATGTCAGATAAAAGAAGATCAATGCATTCAATGAATGTCACACACTGAATACTTCCCAGCAGATCTATAATGTATTTCAATCCTCAGACTTCTGCTTACGACCAGAAAAAGCTCCCGTCTGCCGGGATGTTCGGTGTGGCACAGGGCGCCGGCGGCGCCTTTTACAGGCCGTGACATTCAGTCTTTACGGTGCGCCTCGTTTTCTGCCCTCTGTGGAGAGTCGAACTTACCAGATGTGGGTTTCTTTATGCAATTTGTGCTCATAGTTAAGACGTGCCCACGCAGTTCTGATGTGGCGTACACATCAACAGCCTCGCTGCACGGCAGCCGACACCTACAACATGTTTTTCTGTCAGAGCTGCACGAATGTCTTCGGTTTCTACGTTGTTGTTGTTTTAAAATGACAAGCATGTGTTATTCTTCAGCTCTGCTTTGGATTCGTTATTAACGACTGTGTGATCATGTTCACCTGACTACAAGGAACTGGCATGCTGGTTACATCTGTTTATTTATTGTCTCTCTCGGTTGAAAGACTTCCATCTCTTTGCTCCTCTTACCTGAACTATCACTTTTCCTCTTGCCGTTCCTCTTCTCTGCCTCGGCAGGTGACAGAGTCTGTCTGCCAAATTCAACAGGCACACAGGAGGCCCCGGTAGGGGTGTTGCTGCTGCCCAGACTGGGGGTGGTGGCGCACATACTAGGCCCACCAGGGTGGCCCAGTTCTGGGGGTGTGGGTCCACTGTCATGCGATAAGTGAGGGTGGCAAAGGCTGTGGCGCGTGCTGCCGCCAGGTGATGGCATCTGTGGGATATGCCACGCCGCATGGTGCTGATGGGGATGGGGATGGTGATGCTGCTGCGAGGGCATGTGACCCCGGTGAGGGTGGTGGTGGTGGTGGTGCTGCCCAGAGAACAGGCCGTCATCGGACGGGTAGCTGGAGATGATACACGGCGAGGGTGAGGAGGTGGAAGAGGAAGAGGATGAAGAGGCCAGGTCGGGGTAGGAAACGTGGTCCGAGCGTCCGTGCAGAGTCAGAGGAGACTGGGTGAAGGCGGGATGCAGGGCCTGCGCAGGGGCGTGGGGGCTCCGCAGGCAGCCAAACAGTGTGTGATCCATTTTGTGCACGCGGCCCTCCAGGAAAGGTGAGAAGGGCAAGTTAAGACTAAAGTTGCTAAATGAACCTTAAACAAAAAAACATATCCAAGATGCTTCTCTGTTGTTGGTTTTTTTTCCTGATGACAATCCCAAAAGTTTTTCCTTTAGTTAAAAAAAAAAAAAGCAGATGAGAGAAAAGAGGTTTTGAAACGGGTGTCCTGTGGTAATCCGGAGCGTGCAGCCAGCTGCCAGGCTATACAGGATAAACAGTTAGCCCAGGAACGGCTGCAGCAGAGCCTCTCAGATGTCAGGAGGAAAGGGGGACTGGAGCTCGAGGCTGGGAGCAGAAGGAGGTTCCTAGGAACTGCAGAACGAGGGGAGCCGGCGGAGAGGATGTTATAAATAGGGTGTAACTTGAGAGGGAGGCTGGGTCAGAGACTGCAAACGCGCCACTGACCACATACATATGATCGCCCTCCAAAAAGCACAGCACAATAAATCTGCACTATTAAAATGGCTGAGCCTTAGGAAAGAAGGCAATTTATTTTGGACTTGGATCTGACCTCCGGTGGCCATCTTTTTTTCCTTTGAGAAAACAGCCTTAATGGTTGGTGGGTGGGGCCGGAGGAGACGTGAGGTAGTGTGGGGAGATAAGGGGGGGTGTCAGGGGTTAACTCAGCACGTCAGCCTCTCTTTTGACCTCTTTAAATACTGTTAGTGTTGCGGACGTAAGCGGATCTGTTTTGCTTCCATTAGAGTTGAGCCGCAGATTCGCAGCGATGTTGGTCGCCGCACGTCTCCACTTCTCTAAGAAGGATTATGAAAAGTTTGACTGCGATGTTGGAAATATTTAATGACGTGCCGGCTGACAAGATTTTAAACATTTTGTCAACCAATTAAGAGACCTGACACCTTTTACAAACCGATAAACAAGTGGGGTTTAGTAAGAGAGGATGAATTATTCCCTTTGTCCTCCAACAACCAACACATTTGTGTTCAGTGACAAAATATTTACTGTTCATAAAAATGATATTATGACATCAAATATGTCGGCCAACTACAAACATCACACGTATTTCAAACGTCACATCACTAAATCAACGTGGCCATAAACACGTCAAGTTCAAAGTGAAGTCAGAATAAAAAGAAAGAAAAGAAAACTTTATTTCTTTTGTACTTTTCGCAAAGAATGAGATTTCAAGACTCATTAATCACCTTAAAATGAATTTACAGAACTGTTGATAGAAAGCAGGGCCATAACCATAATCTATGTATCCGGGGGGATATATCCCCGAATCACTTTCAAAGATGTTCAGAATGGCCCCCCCTCATATATTTAAATATATAGAACATGATGATTAGACAGTATTAAGAAGAATAAAGAATACAGTTCATGTGTTAGTGAATTTTTAAATATTTTAAACCGACAGGAAATAAGATTTAAAAAAAAAAGTTTACCGGGGCGCAGGGGTAGAGTTAATTTATGAGGACCAGATAATGTAATTCAGAGGTTGTTAACAAACATCTTGTAAAATGTCTGCCGTCCTTCGCTGAAACTCAAAGCAACAGAGTGGCTGTAATAACATGTGCTGTTCATTCGATACATTTAAAGATCATGCAGGACAGAAATAAAATAAAAACTACTATCTAACACTTGTTTGAAACTTTCCGTGGCTCAGACACGTTTTCTAAGACGGACGGTCAAAATAACTCCACACTCCTGAAGGTGGGGGCGGGGGGGGGGGACGCTGGTGCTCGGGGCCGCCTGAGAAAGGAAATTAATTCCTCTTTGAGAGAAAATGACTTTAGCAGATATGACGGCTGAGGCCCGGCTGTAACGTAGCCGCTGTCGCTGCCCCCAAGGTCCAACCGAAAGGCCTTCGCAGGCAGCAGAGGCAGCACGGCAGAGGAAAGGCACCTGAGGTGAGTAAGTGTCAAACTCTCCTACTGTTTACCTAACAAATTAAAGCTATTAGCAGGTTAGCCGAGGCGACGCAAGCAGGTATTAATACACACATGTTTCCAATCCCGTCGCTGTTCTCTCAGCAGCGACGGCCTGCGGCAGGTTTCAGTCTCTCTCCCCTCATGGGCGGTGAGGAACAACCCCACCCCCAAACTGTGTGAATATATATGATGTGACATTGAATTAGGCTTTTATTGTGAAAATATGAGAAATCACACTCCTGAGAGAATCTCCATTCTGTATTTTCGTTGCACATTTTTAGACCTTTAAAATCTCAATTGCTTCTTTTCTGTTGGTGTGTCTCCACCTCGTCCCTACGGAGGAACACGTACGGCGCCTTTAAGAGCCGCTGACCTTAAATAATAAAAGTCAGCAGCCTGATTCCAGTGAAGTGGTTTAAGTTTAAGTCTGACTGGAATAAAATCCAGGTGGAAACTTCCTAAGTGAATACGACAGAGGTCCTGGTTAGAAGATCTGTGGCTCGGCTCATCTACCTGTGCCGGCGGCCACAAGCACATATTGAATGAAGTGAAGAAGAGAAGAAGAAGAGAAGTGCTGCTCTTTACATTTAAAGGGCGGCGTGGGGGGGCGCCATGCCCCCCTCCCCTCACGGTAAACAGAGACTGAAGGTAGACCTGCGGTTCAACCTGTGGCTGTCAGTCAGTCAGTCAGGCGGGCGGCGGGCGGGCGGGTCACAGTGTGCTAACATGCAAATAGCCCTTTAAAACTTTTCTCTCTTCAAGACCACAAATCTAATATGAATGAAAATGAAAAATATCTTTTCATTTTGTTTTTACAATAATAATAGAATCATGTCTAACAGTGTTTTGTATTACATTTTTGATTTTACTTTTTTTTTTTTGTTATTATTATATGTAAAGGTAGAAATGATGGATTACCATTAATGGAATTATCATGAAAATTTACAGCTATAATCTACGTATCGCTCATATTAAAGTCCACTTTTTAACACTTTAAAATGTGATGAAATAATAGACAGTTTGATACTTTTGGTACGGCGGCACCACCTGGACAAACCGAACAAATTACTGCAGTACACGTAATACTAGAAACCCGTGGTGATAATGAGGAGTGAGTATTTCTGGACGTCGGAGCGGAGCTGTATTTTATATTTACTGTCCTGCTCCTCTAACATGAAGAAGGATGTTGACATTTATTGCAGGTTTGCTCATGTTACCTTCGCCCCTGGATGAGGTTTCATCCGTCTGCAGAGATTTAATAATCTATAATTAATAATCAAGAGATGATACAGTGCAAAGGGAGAAGATTTATAGGAGAAAAACAGCCTCTGCTTATGAAACAATTATCATCTTAAAATAAGTCAAAGTATTAATGATGATGTCATTCTTTTCTTTTATAGCAGAAATTATATTTCCATTCTTTGTGCATCTACTTGTAATTGTTTGAGACTGTTTTCATCACTGCAAACCAGATGTTTAATGTTCTTTAATGCAAAACCTTTTTATTCTCCTGCTAATATAGAAACATTTCAGAGCCTCTCTTCATGTATAAAACAACCACATTAGGATGTGTGATTTGTACCAGCATTTAAATTAATATGAACTAAATTACAACATCAGAATTTAATCACATACGTCAGGAACCTGCGGGGCAAATAAAATGTGGAAGAACTTCGTTTGAAATTGAAACCCAAAGTGATTTGTGCATTTATAAATCAGTAACACAGGTTATCATTCAAACACCTTAACCCACAAGTAGCTTATTAAATTATTTAATGCATGTTTGTTTTTAGGAGATTAAATGTTAAATGTTCTGCATTGGGGCCTGAATGTATTTTTTTTCTATGTAGACAAACTAGTTTGTGAATCCGTCTCACACTGATTCTTCACGACAGTTTTCTAACTTGTGCATCTGTAAACATCAGCCGCAGAGATAATCTGCTCTGCTCGTGGTTCCGCCCGTCGAGATGAACATCTGCGGACAGCGTGGAAACTGTTGTCGCCGCTCGTTTCCTTTTCGAACTTCAGCCGCAGATTTATGGCAGATGTCAGGAATATCGTCCGTGCGGAGGGTTTGCGGGGACGTCGGTGATATATGACGAAGTGAGACAGTAAATGTTGTCTCCATTTACAGCAGCAGCAGCAGAATGTCGACGGGGGAGGCAGCACGAGGGCTTGGAGGGAAACGTGGGCTGGCTTTTGTTCACTTCATGAAAACCATTAATCTATTAGACTCTTAAGATGCTATTCATGAGATTTAAAGATACGTTCATTAAATTTTTTATCGGAAATGTTTTTAAAGATTCTTACCTCATCAGAAACTTTGGTTTTAGTTACATATATATGTATTCTTATTATAGTTTTACCCCTTTAAATCACCATGTGGTTTGGAGGATTTGTTTAAAGATATACTTTTTAATTAAAGTATGAGCACTGCTGTCTTTGCATCAAAACGTTCCTGCACACTACAGATGGGTAGAATGTCAAGAAAAATGGCTCAAGCAACGGCGGTAATTTCAGGACACTGGACACAGTTCTTCCCGGCCGGAGATCAAGTCCCGTCGCGTCACGTTGTTTGGTCGGACCACCAAACACTCTTCAGTTGGAGACGTCAGCTTGACCCGTTTGAGAGTTTCACACCTCTCGCCGCGACGTTTTTTCCCCAACCACGTGTTTTTTCTTTGACGTATGTGCTGACACGTCATAAAAACATCTTATTTTCATTAATATTTTTAGAGCGCCGTGTTGGTGGTGAGGTCAAACGTAAAGCGTGGGTTGAAAGAAACGTTTTGTGATGGTCGCTCGCAACTGAAAGAAAACTCAAGAATCGCCGACACGCCTCACATTAAAATTATTTTTGTTCTAAAAGAGACGGAGAAGCTCTCATCTCACACGGATTTTTCTTCCTTTCTAACAGAGTCATTTAACACACTTGCTCCTCTTAGGGTGGCCCTTTTTTCTGTCTGTGATGGCGGCGGACAGCCGGGGGTGAGATCATCATCCATAATGTGGCGGTTGGAGCTGCCTGGTGTGATGGTTCCCCTCTGCCTGCAGCTTGAAAGCCTTGGAGCCTGAGTAGACGTGTGTGATGCTGTGCAGGGCCTCGCATCGAGTCAGACCACACCTCAAACAGCCCGGGGTCGCCGCACTAAAACCTCCATTTAAATCTGGACCCGGCACAGCCGCCAAAACCAAAAGCGGCACCGGCTGCAGCCAGCCAGCCAGCCGTGCACATTAACCCGCGGTGCTAAGCCTGTTTCCTCCCAGACTTAATTTGTAAACGCCCTCCTTCATTTCACACCCTTCACCATCTTCAAGCGCCTTCTAGTAGGACTGGGCGCCAGACGGGGAACAACTTCTCCACCATTAGTGCTTTTGTTTCGTCCAGCCGAGCCACCTACCGCCAGGCGAAACCCACCGCACGCTAACTTCCTTAGCACGGACAAATGTCAGTGTTGGTCCAGGCTTGGCTGTGAGGAAGCTTTTGCCATATTGCATCACTCCAGCATCCCTGTGATGGTTCAACATGCTGTTCCAATAAGCCAAATCATTCAGAAGAGTGAAGTCAACCTTTTATGATTTAACGGCTTCCTTCTCTCTCTCTCTGCTTTCTGGACGATTCCCAGAGCGTTTATTCCACTGAGTTACGGTACGGGGGGACCGGCCTGTTTCCTGACTAATGTTAAGTTAAAAGCGACGGGGCTGGTGAATGTCATTAGCACTCAATTCAGACTCAGCGCCATCGGTTGGGTTTTATTTTTTTGCTTGGCATGGTCATGCGGTACGGCCGCGATGATTCAGTGACAGTGTTTGATTGGTTGTGTCTGCACGTCGGTTCGAGCTGCAGCCAGGCCGACCGAGCGGTGCATCGCCGCATTTAAAGCCTGAAAGTGTAGCTAAGTGTTGTCATGTGGTAACCACGGAGATGGACACCTTTAATACCGCAGCACTTCGTAGATCGCCGTGTCGATCAGTGATAGTCCATCAGTTGTATCTACACGTCTGCAGGTGATGTCACTCATTGAGCTTCATCACACCTCTTTAAAAAGGCTGTTTGTGTTTGACTCAGACTTCCATCGCCGCACCTGTTAAAGCACCATATATCGCTCCCTTACCATTTTTATTAGCTTGTTAGGTCTGATGACCTCATGGCTTCTTCACCTGAGCAGGTAAATGAACTGAAAAAAATCCTGTGTGGACATTTAACTTCATCACACGACTACTGATATAATTTATTCAACACAAGTTAATTAATTAATTATTTCAAGTTAGCTGTAATATATATATAAATATAATGTGAAAAGTCCTTATGTAAACACAAATATTGATCTTTCCCAAAGCATCTTGATGTGCTGTTAGGGTTGGAGTTGGAGTTATCTGAGGGACCAATGACGGCATGATCTCATCTCACGGGAGATGCAAAGGAGGAATATTATCTGATCTCCACAAGGTTATAAATATCTAACCGTGGACTTTGTTCCAGTAGAAGAAGAACATCAGCGTGTTCCTAAAGTGTGTCTCAGCAGGTCGTCTGGAACTAATTAACAGGCGGAATAACACGGCGTCAGGTGTTATTGCTCTGTAGACTTTCATTCTGACCGCGGAGCCATGGAATCCATCTCCTCAGGAGCAGACACAAGGCAGTACTGACGTGTAGTAAAATGTACTGTAATAAATACACACAGACTTAAAGTAAATATCAGATCTGATGGTTCCAACATTTAATCGTCTTCTCATTTCGATTGTCGTCCGGGTTTGTCGGACGTGAGAACAAATTGCTTTAGACCGGAGGCGCGTTTGAATCTCGCAAATGTTTTCCTGTCGTTTATCTAAACAGAGCATCGCTCCCAGCAGCTCATGAATCAGGGGTTATTGTTGCTCGCTGTCAGTCAGATTTAGCTCTTGCCCAATAGAAACCCGGCGACCTCTGCATATTTTTCACTCAGCTGGGTCATCGGCTGCGTCTCCGGGGAGCCGTTCTGCTCTCCATCTCCTCTCATGCTGGGAAGTGGAGTTCCCAAGCATTTCCCCCGATTGCGGTCCAGAACAATCCCATGTTGTCGGCCAATCAGGACACAGGAGAGACTGGTTTGAGCTGCCTGCTGTGTGTGGACATGACGCATGGCCAGGACAATAGGAGGATACAGAGGCACGTATTTGTCATGACGACAGGGTTAAATAGGTTGTTATACAGTAGAGTGCCCATTTCCTGAACTTTATGTTGTGACACCTATCCGTGTTTTGCTTTATTGAAAACGACAACCGAAACTGCGCAAAAGAAATACGGAGCTCGAACCCTGATAGCATTTAAAGTGTGTTTCCTGTGGATCCGATCCACG
This sequence comes from Macroramphosus scolopax, assembly GCA_901007825.1. Taxonomy (NCBI): domain Eukaryota; kingdom Metazoa; phylum Chordata; class Actinopteri; order Syngnathiformes; family Centriscidae; genus Macroramphosus; species Macroramphosus scolopax. The sequence continues at coordinate 36,228 of CAAKHC010001063.1, forward strand.
GAGAGTCACGCTATAAACCGACCAGGGTTCTTGTTGCCTGTGCTGTGACATCTGTTGAAATCATAGCCCCGCTTCCAGCAGGACCCTGTCTCGTCCTGTTTGCAGTTGCCGTGGCGACGGGGCAGTGTGCAGGAGGCGGCGTAGGGTTTGGTCCGAGCTTCGCTGGGACTGAAGGAGGAGGCGGCGGTTTGGACGGGATGGACTGCATTCAGTTCCAGGGCTTTCCAGAGCCTCCCAGGGGCTTCATTAAAACAAAAGGAGGAGGTGGAACTTCCTGTTGGAACGCTACCGACCAACCACGACCCCGAAGGAACAGCAGCGCTCAAATGTGGAGAGAAGGTCTACAGTCAGACTAGCATGGGTGTCTATCACTGAGGTTCTATCATGCTGCAGCACAACAACCTCGTGTCTTAAGTCTTGTCTGAGCAGACTACTGCAACACAAACCTGCTGTCATTAGACATGCTGGCGTCCGATGTTCACTTCACATTCATTCCTGTAGAGACACATTTGAGGCCTTATCTTCACAGGATGATCAATCTGATGCAAACAAAGTCTCCGATGTCTGGTCAGTGCTAGGCGAAGGATGAAGGATACAACGCCCCGTCATCCCAGAGACATATACCGACGCACGTCTTTCACCTGACTCGTATGTTAATCCTTTTAGAAAGCAAGAAACTCAGCATAAGGAGGCAGATTGGGATGGAGGACACGAGGGATCGATTCACGTTTGCATACATGGACCGGCCATTTGCAACTTCTGGTTAGGTTTAGAAAGATTTCAGTGCAAGTTTAAACACACGATTTTTGCCAGGGTAGCTCATGCACCACTCACACGATGGGAAAGGCTTTACATTTGAGTAGACAGACAGTCTGCTGCATCTCCAGCAAACATGCGGTGTGACAGCCTGGAGGCTTTGAGGACACCTTGAGATCCAATCAATCAGACCACATCTGAAGGTCATGCAGAGTCAAAAAGGCCATCATCCAAAGCTCACTGCGGTCGACTGAGCCTTGTCTTGATCTGAGCTCTCAGTTTATAAATCTGTGCATCGAGGAACCAAGGAGGGTTGATGCTAACGGATTGTATTACGTAGCGAAACTTTACCTTGAGCTGCGGAGTTTATAGTAAACAGGAGATCGGTCGGGCTGCCGTCCCTGTTCACACTATCATTAGGATGAGGTACGGCGTCCACCTCTGCTCGACCCATGGGTGATGATAAACTCTCTGCAGATATCTGCTGCTGTCAGCTCGGGACAAAAACAACCCCATACAAGTGAGAAAGAGAAACACACACAAAAGATGAACAGGATTTCGGAGCATTAAATTACGAGGCTGTGGGACATGCACAGACAGCGGATACAAGAGAGAGAGAGAGACGGTTATGATTCAAAGCGTTCCAGGCGGAGGAGAGAGAGAGCAGCACCTGGGCTCTGACCACTCGCATCAGTGCAGTTCATCATCCAGCAGGAAACAATAGAGATGTTGTCATTCCGGAGCAAACGGACTCCGACAGGAACCCGGCGTGGGAAGACTGCCGCTTGGATCAGAAGCAGGTTTCCATAAAAGTTGATTTACATCTCAATTTAGAGGCATTGACACTCTCATCCTGTGCAACTGTGCAACAAATTAAAAGCAGCAAGTTGGAAAGCGACATGATGATCCCACAGGCAGATAACAATCAGGTGGGGAGATATAAATCAGAGGAAAAGAAATTAAATAAGCCACGAGCAAGCTGAAAGTGTCAGATTACATCGAATATGGAATATATTTTGTTCTCACTCAGATGTTAAACCGACTGAAAATACGAGTTCATTGGAATTCACACGCAAAGGACATTAAAGAGACGGGCGCTGGATTATTATTGTTTCAATCTCTCCCCATAAGAAAATATTGCACCACAGTGCAGAGTGATGGGAGTCGAATTAGCGTGTCATCGTTCACGACCTCGGCTTCATAAATGTTCTGTGAGCTGGATAAATAAACGTTCTGATTTTCTGTTGCATATTTCATCTACAAACAACAGCTGCTGTTTATTTCAACTTCCTGGGCAAAGCTCGGCCACGGTTAACAAACACTGAATGATTTACAGTAAAAGATACAGATGACTTTAGAACAGGTTGCTTTACGAACTTTTAATATCCTGAAAGTATTTTATAAGTCCTGGGTACCTTTTTAAGTAAATATGGTGTAACGTGTTTCCCAGTTGTTATATAATAGATGAAGTGCTATTATAAGTTATCGCCACGTCGTGCGTTAGTACGTGCACGCACGCACACACAAACACACATGGAAAAAAGACACAAAGACACGAAACACAGAACTTAGATACGACCGGGACAAATCAGGTGAGAAGACACAAGTGGGAGAAGAGCAGGCGGGAAGCTGATTGGCTGAGGGAACGACACAGAACTGATTAACAGATGGGAAATAGGTGAAAGTGATAACACACACGGGTGTTGTACTGTACCTGCCACCAGATTATATAAACTCAGTTGTGTTAAATCTCCGTCTGACTGGACACACAGTTAATGAGTTATGGCCAATATCTTCTAAGCTCCGCCCCTTTGTACCCAAGCTTGCTCATTTATAACAGATGTGCATATATCAATTTCTTGATGTCCAAAATTTGGTATTGATACAGTCAAGTATCAATAAGTTGACATTTGTAGAAAAACATTCCAATATTTTAAATTCCAATTATATGTTATATATTAATAATTTCATGTCAGACCTACAAGTGAGCGGAGGGGGCATTCCAATATATTTTTCCAGTCTTAACTACAGCGCCACCTATTGGGCTCCTTTCTTCTGAGACATCTGCACATGTCCAGGTATTGGGCAATCAATAAGAAATAATAATAACAAATTAGGAGAAATAATTTGAATCCTAATAAACAGGAACTATGCATTCAGACAAATGGAATGGAACCTGACAAACATTAGAGGCATTTAAAAACAACATCGGTTGGTGTAAATAAAGAGGAGATTTACTGCGATCACACAGCTCTATTTTCCGTCTTAATGAAGTGTGTTACTCAGCTAGGCCATGTTTATCTTCCACTTGATTGATCCTTTATAAGGCGCTGATTACAATCAACTAACTACGCTGAGGAGGAGGAGGAGGAGGAGGAGGTAGAACACACACAAACTAATGCACACACACAAACTAATGCACACACACACAGGGATTCTGCAGGAACACACGCAGAGTTAAAAGACACGCAATTAAGAAGTGCACGTGCAAAAGGACACATGCACTGGAACGCAAGAAACAATCATGTAGACATGCATGAAGTGCACATACAGTATCCACACACACACACACACACACACACACACACACACAGATTCCCTGCTGCTTTCTCACACCCACACAAACACTAACACATTCCTGGAGTCCGGCTCACGTCGGCAGTGTTTACACGCCGCCATCACTTCGTGGTCTGGCGTGAGGTATCGAAAGTGATCAGAAATCGGACCAACAAAAGAGCAGGCCAAGCCGGCAGAGTAAATAAGTAATAAATCTATCCCACATCGGCGGAACGTTTCACTGTAAACACGCTGGTTGTGGCATCCCATGCTGATGGGAAGTCGGCTGGCATTCCCGCCGCTCTCCACAAGAAAGAGAGCCGAGTGGAAAAACAGTTCACGGGGTTTTGGCTGGTTCCTCCTGAGCATCTGGTGGCTTTAATCACAACAAAGTTCAATTTGTCAAAGTCAAAGAGAGGAGATGGAGAGTTTGTCAGGGACCGACAACGTGTGAGAAAGACTCAGGGAGAGGAAGACGAGGGGGGGCTGTTACCCTCCTTGGCAAACTACAATGAGACATTATAATGAGGGAAAGTTGCTTAACGACTGACGAGAACATTAACGTCTTTGATTCCAGAGATCAACTGATAAGCTTCTGATAATAAAAGCTGTCAATTTTAAATAATTTGTACTTTGTTTCAATGATTTAAAAAGGGGAGATAAATAAATGAACCAACAAAATATCCCAGATTCTTCTCACTGAAACTTTTATATATTAATAACTAACTCTGTTGGCTTTAAATTCTGAAATTATATTTGTATAAAACCAAAGATTTGCCCGTCTTGACTCTTGGGACAAACGATGACTTGGTCCTGATGCTGTCACATGCAGCTGTGATCTCATTGGTTGCTCTTAGAAATCTCAGCGTTGAACTTTGAGCTCTGCGCTCGGTGGCGATCCTGCTTAATGAGCTGAGACAACGGTCGTGCCACCGCCTAGTCGGGCGCCACCGCCCTCTGCAGAGGATGAGGAGCGATGGCAGCGGCTTCCCCTCTGATCATGTTTGAGCAGCTTTCAAAGGTTTGTGGGCGGAGCCAATTAACGGCTGATAGAGTCCAGTTAACTTTTTGCCCCAGAAACAACACTTTCCAGACCCTACCATGACACTTTGATCCTTTAATAGGCTGTCTGATGTCTTTGCATTAGTTTGTTTTAGAACATACATAAGAAGCAACTCTCGGTGAGCTGAAGAAAGTTATTGACATTAGAATATCTGCAGGTTTCTTATTTCTTATTATATCTAAAGGTCTGAAACAGAGGCAAGGACCCTGACGTGCTGTCAGATTCTGTAAATGTTCCTTACACCTCCGGTCAGACGGGTCAATATAGACAATAAATCACGTGTTGCTCTGCATCTGGTGAGCAGGGTGTTTCCTGTTTGTTCCCCAGATGAATCACTACCAACTTATTTTGCTGTGAAGGGACGCCGCTCCTCTCCGTGAATGCGCAAACACATTTTCACATCAACTTGTTTTTAATTAAATGTCAAATCAGGGTGTGTTTGTGTGTCGCGCTCCAAAGCAAGGCGATCACTTTACTGGTCAACATCAGGCCACGATTAAACGGAGACGGAGAGGAGCTGGGATTTCTGGGGGAGTTTGAAACTGATCCCTTGTAAAAGTTGCACAGAGAACTGGACGCAGGCGAGGGGGTGAAATTGATCGTAGCAGAGTGAGTGTGAAATATATGTGCTGCGATCGGGCCACCTGGAGGTGTTTGTTCATGTGTGTGTGTGTGTCTAGGACACCACGCAGGTCCCACGCACCACTGAAAGCTGGAGGTGAAGCGAGGAGCAGTAACCCCAATAACTTCTACGGCTCAAATTAGAAGCACTTTTTTTTTTTGTTTTTTTTTTAAGAGGCCTCCCACGCAGCTATCAGCCGAACTGAGGACCCTAATTATGAGCCCGGCGAGCCCACTCCAAAGCCTGAGCCTCATATGTCACCGGACAGACACGGCGGCCACGCCTCCCTCTTAAGAGTGGGAACACTATCATAAAATGTCTTGATGACATAAAACAAACCGATTGGCTTTGACATCGGGGGGAGATTTCAACTCATTTGGGGTTTTTCAAAAAGGGGAACCGGTCCTGAATTGATGCTGTACTTTATGGCCTGCTTCCCCCTCTGCACTAGGTCGCTGGATTTATTTCTGCGTCTACACAGCAGGACATAAATCATCTCTGGGCTCTTTCTTTTTCGCTCCCTCCTTCCTTTCTGCCCCCTTTTTTCTCCTCCTTCTCTCTGTGAAGCGAGGGATGTGGCTGTCTGCAGGACAGAGTCCGGCTCTCTCCCCTCCGGAAGAATTAGACCCGCAGACATTACCACATTGTACTTTGCGGTGCATAGTTTTTCAAAAAGGGGGAACCAGTCCTGGCTCCACCACAGCCCCAGTCCTGCGGGCCCCTCGGGCCTCTTTCCTTCACTCTCTAATTAGATTAGCCGGGTCCCCAATCTGGCAACCCAGGGCTCCAATCTGGCAATCCGGCTACCTTTGCGGCAGCACAATATCTGGTCTTAAGAGGAGGAAATGACCTAAATGTTGGTCAGTATGGTATTCTGTTACACCCAATGGTGTGCTGACAAAACGACTTGGGTAATGAAGACATTAGAGGCGAAGGACAGCGAAGGGAAAAAGAAAAAAGAGGATTTACAGTCGAGCTCTATGAAAAGTGCTGGGCCAACCGAAAGGCTTGTGGTCAGAGCAGCCATTTTGGGAGGGAAGCTGGCAGCCGAGGGAACCATCACAGGTCGGGTCAGTTCCAAAACAGCCAATTAGGCGCTCAGGGGCTGTTGCATATCAATAAATATCACCCGAGCATGTCGCTACTTGGAGGCCTTGAGTTGTTTTCCAATGAAAAGCAAAGTAGATCTTTCAGTGCGGATGAAGGCTGAAGTCACTGAAATATTACCAGCCACTTTCCCTTCTGTCTGCTCTCGTGCAAGCGGAGTGGCGGCGTCTTCAAGTGCCTCAGCAGAAGGCCGTAAAAACGAAGAGGGGCATCGGAAGCCAACTGATGAAGTCAAAAGATTTAGAACAATTTAGGAGCCCGAGAGTCGTACGGGACAATGAGCGTAAACCTGCTCCCGAAGAGGTGATTAAGAAATATGACCAAGAGTGAGTCAGGGCATGAAAGAAAGCAGTTAAAGCTAATCGAGGACGGTCAAACGGTTCGGAGCCCCCCGCAGCGAGACACATGTGCGGACAAGACGAATTCAGCCGAGCACTAAATCCCACAGAGAGCCATCTAGATGGGACGTGACGGTTTAAAGCAGGCGAGGACGTCTGGAGATTTCAGTGACAGGAAGTGAGTGCTGCGAATGATTCGGCCTCATCAATCATTTCGGGGCGAGAGATGCGGCGAGCTTCCATGAGTAGATGGTGTGTGTGTGTGTGTGTCGTGCTTCGATGCTGTAACTCAAATCAACGTGTTATGGCAGCTTGTGATGACTTACTTGCTGTTGTTGTGTTTGAGGTTTTGCTGCGGAGAAAATAGTTGCAATCCGTCACCGCGGCCGGGCGGGAGCAGAGAGCTCGGAGCTCGGAGCTTGGGGCTCGGGCCGGGCGAGGGGAGAGAGAGTCCTGAGTCAGGGAGACACGTTCATGGGAAAGTTCAACCAGGGATTCGTCTCCATGGTGTACTTAGTCTATTAATCTGTGTGTGTATGTATTACATAGTTTAACTGTGTTTGTGGGGTCCAGAAACCGGGAGGGGCCTGACGTCCTTATGGGAATTTTTTATCCTTATTAAATCTGAAGGAGAGAATATGACTGAGTACTTGTTTTTAGGGGATTTTTCCTTTTTCTCCCAGTCGATTCAGAATGCTGTAGGAGTGTTTATAGGATCAATTAACGTACTGATGACATCATAGGCATCCAGGAACTTAAGCAAGCACTACTCTAATTACTTAATAGGGATCAGCAGTCCCAAAAGAGGTTAAATGTCTCTCCACCACTCGTCCCCTGTGTCACGTCTGCTCTCCGCCATCTCGCCTGCCCCGACTTCAGTATCCAGGATGGCGGCTCCCTGTGTCAACACTAGTAAAGGTTTTTATACGGGCTTCCTATACACGATTACACAATGCAAACCATCTGCTGTCCAATCCCATTATGTTCTTAAGGAGGAGCTTATATGTGTTTGTACTTGGTTGTCAATGTTCCAAAAGAGCGAGAAGAATAAAATACTTTCCTGGAGTTGTAACCTGCACGCGGTGAACTCGTGTTGGACGTCACTGCCAGGACAGGAGTTCCAACTGCAGAGGGAAGCCGATCATCTTCAGTCCTGAGGAGGCCTTTCCGAGGAGAGGTGGAGCTTTCTTCTTCACCGTCCGAGGTCCAGAGACCTTACATAAACCCTGATGTGGATGGAGACACGTGCTACGTTAACCTCTTCATCAAACCATAAACAATAATAATCACAGCGGCGGTCACCGTGTCTGTGATCAGTGACGTCACACCACCGATTCACCATATGATCTTTATTAATCTGTAAGTGTTGATCACTGTGGAGCTTCATCACGGGGGGGGGGGGGCCTCACATGTGCGTGTCAGCGCTAATGGATGGACGTCCTGTCTCGCCCACTGGAGGTGGGCTTGATTGAGGAGCGCAGCCCGGGGAGAGGAGCCGCGGAGCTCCGCTGGTGTTTCATCATCTGCACCGCCAGCAGATCCTTATCGAGGAGGGGGCGAGCTGCAAGGAACCGATCCACAGCTGCTTGTCACTCGCCGCCCTCGCTGAGTTTCAGCTCAATTAAAACAACTTTATTGGCAGCAAACTGAAGCGGAACAAATCCAGATCAGAGATCGGTGCTTGTGCACTGAATCTCATTGTGTTTCAGTAGCCGAGTCCTCCGGAAAACTTTCTTTCTTCTGCTCATCTTCCTTATTTATGTATTTATTTCTCTTTATTCTCATTAGTTTGTCTCAACAGTCTTTCATTCTTCTCCCATTACTCTTCCTTTTCCTTTCATCTTTGTGTTTTTTCCTATTTTCTTTCAATCTTTCTTTCTCTTCACCTCCTACGGTTTTTCTTTGAAGTGGCATTTCTCCAATGTTCCATCTATTCTCGTTTCTCTCCAGGTTTTCTTCCCGCTTCACTTCTTTCTGCTTTGTTTACTTTCATCTAATTTTGTGTTTCTTTCTCTCCACTGTTTGCTTCCTTCTTCCGTCCTTTTTTTTTGTGTTTCTTTCCATCCTTTTCTGCCAATTTGCTGTCTGGTTCAGTTCTTCTTTCATTCTTTCCTCTTTTTCACTTTCTTCCATCCTCGTCCCCTCCGTCATGTTTCTTTTTATATATTCTTCTCTCAACCCGGAATCCGCACGCTGCCCAGCATGTCACGTGCCACCTGTGACGTCCCCACTTATAAAACACCATCACAACAAAAACAACACGTATATATCCCCGGCAGATGAGTCATCCTCTCCTCCTCTCCACCTATGATGAAGCACCCAGATGCCTCCGAACACAAATAATCAGCACTGATGTGCGATCGCGTCCTCCCACCACCCTAATTGTAGATAATTGTTGCCCCTAATTTGGATGATTTCACCCTGTTACTCGACTCTCCCTTTTGGCTCTGATAATGTAGACAAGGTTTGGATCTCAGCGATGGAGCCGGCTCCGAGGAGATTACAAACTTCTCTCCTTCTGTTTGTAGATGTTATTGTAGGTGGAGGTGGAAAGTGTGGTTACTCACAGCTGCATTATCTTTACATTAACAATGAGCCGCGGAGATGTTGGTGATTATCTGTGGGCTCATTAGTACGAGTGATTACAAACTGTTACCCAACATGTGTTATTACACAGATATAGATTCTAGAAGTTTCCCTCAAGGGTGCTGCCGTGGTCGGGGGGACGGATCAGCCACTGATAATCGACTATGAGTTATGTTCCATTGTACTATGAGAGGGGAATGTCCCTCTGTTGTCTCAAGGCCGGGTCACTGTGTTAAAGGTATAGTGACAACGTTATCCAATGATGGTCGGCGTTAGATAATGTTCATAGCTGCAGGAAGAATGGTTATATAACACTCAGAGAGGACCACGACTCTCATTGGGGACCAACGTGGTGACCTACGGTCTTTGTTATCATCCACGTTGCAGTGGTATTGCACACCTCCGCTGGGTTCAAGGGAAAGTCTCCTGCAGAAGAGATCAGTGCATGCAGGCCCTCCAGCTGACATCTGATCAGCTGGTTCGGAGCCTCATATCTTTGATTCACAGTGGGATGGGAATAAAGAAGTTCAAATACTTCCTCACTGCCTAAATTCTAACACAAGAGTACTTTCTACTGCTAACATGCAACAGGTTACTTTAGGTTTAGTTGTTCACGGGAGTAGAATGTGAACTTCTACCACGTCTGTGAGGATGTCAGCAGATGGAAAACAGCGTTAGATCTCGGTGGCTTTCTCTCTTCCCTACGTTGGATCTGAGTCTTGCCACCGCTCACATGCATCACCTCTGCGGTGAGGAAAGAAATTGTTTTCAGACTTCTGAGTGAAACGGTGCCTCCATCTGCAGCGAGCTGCGGCAGATATTCCCAACATTGCCACTCAACACCAGGTTGCTCACCATCCAGCTGTGGTTCACCACTGCGCCCACCGCGGGCCCCGAGGCCTGCCCGCATTTGCACACCGTGAGGAGCAGGCCGGGGGTTGGGTGGGCTGCAGCAGCATCGGATGGAGCTCCGCACTGATGACAGGCTGGCGGAGCGGTTGAGTCTCCATCTCCAGCCGGTTGTCTGAGACGTGTAGCTGTCAGTGAGGGAGCCCACGTCCTTCTGAGACTCATTTCCAAGGCGAGCCTCAGCTGTGTGCGGACCAGTGACAGCTTGGACGGGAGGAAATGTGGAATTCATTTGGCCCTCAGGAGCAGTCAGCTCGTGGGGATGGAGGAAGTATTTGGGAGTGGATACGGGGGCCGGATAGGACAGCACAATAAAAAAATACAATAAAGTGATCTGCCAATTTCTACTGTTGAATGGAAAGTACGGAAGGTTTGTTCAGAAGAATGTGGCTGTTGTTTTTTTTACAGTGCTTTTGTGTTGCTTTCAATAATTAAAATATGAACTAAAGATAATTCATTTTAGTCGCCGAACGTGCCAAAACATCCATGAATTTCAGCCCAGTATTGATTTATACTTTGAAACTCTTCTGTGGTGAAAGTTTTAGACTCTGTGGCACTAAATTAAAATGCAGGTGGAAGACAAATTTATTTATTTATTTAGCCATGTGTGTATTTATCTATTTATCTATTTATTTATTTGATGGGGACAGAGACAGTTAGAGGGGATTTTACAGGAATTTAGTTGTTGTACTATGACTTTACATTCTGTGTAAATGTTATATCTTCTGGTGCCATTACATTACATTTTGATTTTTAAACATTAAAAGTAATTGATTTTTACAAGCCACTTCTCTTTCGTCAAAAAATGATAATTAATTTCCACATAACCAGCTTAATTGATTTATCTTCGTTAGAGGTCTTAAAGCGGATTAGAGAGACAAACAGTAGTTTATCTCTTGGAGTTTGTCTTGTAAAGGAGGAGAAGGTCGGTCCCATCCTGGGTTGTTTGACCCCGCAAGGCTCTGAGGGTTCGAACCGTCTTAAAGAATAAACTAAAGAGTTCGATCATAAGCAGTGCAGAGAGGATCAGAGTGGTGGATGTGTGATCTCCTGTTATTTACAGTTCACACTGTCAGCAGTGCTTTTAGTTTTACTGAACCCCGCTCATGAGTGAATCCACCACAGATGTTTTTGTCTTTCTGTCCCCACATTCCAGGATACCAGACGTCGCAATGACTTCACCAGGTCAAATTCCTGAACACCTTCCCTCCTGTATCCATGGCTGCATGATTGTACTTGGCAGAGCTTCCTGACCCGTCCAAAGTCCCCATATTGTGAGTCTGCTCTTCCGACCCCGCCGCTGTGTTTGTTTTCTAGTCTCTAGGATGAGGTGCTTCCTTGTGGTTTCTCTCCATGTGCGCTGCTGAGCGGCGCTGGCATGGACCTTCCTTTGGATCCAGATTTAGGAACCTTTCAGCCAAGATGAACATGGACACCATTCTAAATTTAGGGACAACACTTTGTTATTTCCAACATACGGTGCATAATAAACCTGCAGTTAATGTGCTGCAAGGAAACAAGCACACTAGATGTGAGCACAGGCTCTTTTATGACACCAGGGTTGTAATCAGAGCTGCGGTTGGCAGCTCGGGGGAGACGACGTGCTCTTTGCGCCTGGCAGACCTACAAACCTCTGGGATCTGGCTTTGCTCTCCGGCCCCGAAGCACCAGCGGCGGTGCTATCTAAACAAGACCAGGTCTGAGGTATCAGCCAAGGCCCGTGGCTCTGGTTAGCATAAAGCTAACTGGGCTCAGACAGAAAACATGACAGCGACCAGGGCTGAACCGTCTGGCCGCATCTACAACAACAGCATGAAGATTGCTTTTACCAAATAAATGTAATTATGCGTCTGACCAACTTTTCTATAAAGGTTGACAATCACATGTCACTCTATTATTTTTAGGGTTATTAGAAATCTGTTAGCAGGGAGATGAGAGAACCTCATCGGCCACTGAGATATAAACAGTTTTAGTTTTCCTTGTCCACAGACGAAATTAAAATCTGTTATTCGCCTTCTATAATAATGTAATAATTACTAAACCCTTTTATGTTGAAAAAAACCCTGAACACTTAATTGTTTTATCTTTTAAGAAGTGTTCCATTAGTACAATCAATCGATCGTCCATAATTTGTCTGTGTGTAATCGTCTTCAGTCATCTGTAAATATGGCGTATTAACAGTTTGGGAATTTACACCTGCGGAATAAACTTTAAATAAACTAAAGGACAGAATAGTTGGTGTTAGGTTCAACGAATGTTCCCAGATCCACTTCAGCTGTACACTTGATGATTCAGGTTTCCTAAAAGTGATAACTAGTTATAATAATCCATTCATATATTTAGGACCAACATCAATAACTAACGTCCCTGGTCTGTTTGTTTGAACTGAGCCTGTGAAAAAAACCCATAATCTAATATTTTTCAAAGCAAAGCTGATATGAGAGTTCCTTCACAAGTCCAATAGGGCCCCCTAGTGGACGACAACTATCTCAGCAGCCACACTGTAAAAAATAATTAGCCAATATGACCACCAGGTGTCACTAAACACTAATAAATACTGTATTTAAACATCATCTCTACATCCTGGCAGCTTTGGTAGTGTCCTCTTACACAAACTTAAATATTATATCATATATATCTCGGTATTACATTGGATGACATCATAAATAAATAAAATACATAGTAAATGATATCTTGATGATCCCCTTCCTGAAAATGTTTTAGTTGAAGTTCAGTATGAATTGGTGGAAGATGAGCAACACATTATAGTAAAAGTAAAATAAATACATAATAAGAGTTAAACCTGCCGTATCCTTAGACATTGTATATGTGGCTACAGTAAAGAGAAAAGATCCACAAGATATTTAAAGATCCAGCAGATGAGGAGGAAACATAAATCAGGGCGACAAATGAAAGAGATGCAAAACATCGCATCATGCTGCATGTAAACGAATTAAACATTCAGATTTTGGAGCTTCATGCATGCACACAGACATCTCCAGCACCATCGTCACTTGGAATATCTGTTTAGTACAATTTGACCTTTGCACCTACACAGTTAGCCACTTGCAGTACTTATCATATGTCATCGTGAGCTCCAATATTTAGCGAAATCCCTGAGATCTGAGTGTACGTTGTGTAGAGAGTTCGTTACAGGAACCTGAAGACGGAGCTCTTCTCGCCCGAGGTGGCTCGAAGTCAACAGCTGGGATCCCACTGAGCCCACGGAGGACGTGCAGGAAACTGGAGATGCCCGGGAAGTGTGAGAGGCGTACACAAAGCAACGAGGCTTTTGTGACAATCTCAGGAATGTCCTGGCAACAACGCTTTTAAAGACTCTTTGATGTGTGAGGTTGTTTTTCTCCTGTAACAAACGCATTATGCGAGGTTAGTTGCAGGAGATCAACCAGAGAGATAGTCATGTTTCTCCCGACTCAATGCTTCATGGCATTTTAGTCAGTGTCCCAGTAGCCATCCACACCCCAAACAGTCCTTTAGCAGGGATGCTGCACATTCAGCAGGTCCACATGCTCGTTGAAGATTACTTGGAGAATCAGGCCGATTTGTGCTCCTTCCACTTTAAGTTAACTACTGCGAGGGGCTTTTTCAAGCAAGTCTGTTAGGAACCATTTACTTGGCCTTTTTCAATGTTCTCCAAACGCCTGATAATGGAGTTCTTGGGTTGGAAGTCAACAGTTGACAGTGAGATGAGAAGCTAGGCTTCATCTGCATAACTATGATAAGTAATGAAATGCTTGCTTGATGATGCTATGTCAAGGTGGAAGCTGTTGAAGAGAAGAGGACCCAGGATGGAGCCCTGTAGAACGCCACACTTTAATTTCTGTCTGTTGGACTAAGAAGCACCAAACCTGAAAATCAACATACAATTTAAAAACGTAAGATTCAAACCTCTTCACCTCTTGAACATCAATATAGGTTGTTTTCACTGCTTGCAACCCTGTGTTTAAATGCCAAAACTCCACCGAGTTTTATTTCTTAGGAGAACATCTTCCAGCTGAAAGGGCAGGGCCCCACCAGATGGGGCAGGAAGGCTGAGATACCGCAATGCAAAGTTGCTTCATAGTAGAACATGAGAAACTAATAAGACTGTTATCCAATGACGATGGTGGTTTTTGGACAGCACCACAATAACGCCAAGGATATGTTCTGATTTTGAAATGAATTTTTCTAACCGTTCCCAGCTGATGTGGAGTTGCTGTTGAAGTTGTGTTCATAGGCCCACGTCAGCGGATAATTTACAAACTAGGAGAGATACTTCTGAAAGATATTTGCAAATCATAGACCTTCTTGAATCAGGGAATCAATCTCTTGTGATTCTTGGGTTTCTTATCAATCCTCATAAATCGAATAAAAACGGAGATTTAATATCTCGTGCCATTACATGAGTTAATTTTGGTAAACTGTTTCTGCTCTACCCTTTAACTACAAGATAAGGCCGTCCATCTGATGTCCGTGGACTCTCTGCATGTCAGCAGTAGGATGGGAATAGAGAAGCACACATGTAGAATAATATGAAAAATATTTTATTGTCACTTTTGTTTAAATAAGCGGTTTTAGTTTGATACAAAAAAGTAAAAGCATGTTTTTTTATTACATATTCATATATTTTCCAGTTGTCAAGACAACCAACGTACCGTCCCATCATGCAATTCACATAGCGTGTCGGCGTTGTGGTGGAGCAATCGTAGACTGTTATCAGGGCTAATTGCCTGCTTATAAAATCCGCAGGTTGTTGTAACCTAAGACACAAGGATGGACACCGTGAGAGCTCCCTAGAGGGGAAGCCAAAAGAGCTACATCCCCCCTGGTGGCTGGTTGCAGTACAAGTCATAAATACTGCACAGTGCATGTCGGCAGATTTCTGTTTGGGGATTGTACTTTTGCATCCGGGATATTTGGGGTTTTCTCCCTGTATAATATCCAGTACTATGAGAGTTATTCGTTTCTTTACCACAGTATTTGGGTAATGCGTGGATCTGACCTGGAAGTGCAGATTCAGAAGAAGAGTTTGTGCATTTCATTCTCTGTCTCTTATTAAAAATAAACTGAGATCAAAGCAAGATCTCAGGTACAAAGATACTTGTGACCTCATGTTCTCCTTTGCTTTACTGAGGAGAAGAAACATATTGAAGCTTCACCTGCATTAACAACACATCCTCTACTTTTAAGATTGAAAAGCAAAGTCTGTTAAGTTATTTTAAAGCTCCTATGAGCTATTTCGTTTGCAGAAAGTCCAGACAAATCGGGGTAAACTTCCGGAATATGTTGGAAGCGATGTGCGGTGATGTCATTGATGCAACCAAAAGGTGTGAAATCTTATTTTGTGGTACTGACTGGATGTCATGCAGCAGCTTTAAAATGTGTTCAGTCAACATGTAGAAATGATTTCAAAGTGTTAACATCACAGACGTTTTTTTTCTATTCTGGATCTGACTTTCCCAAATTTAACAACCACAAGTATTTTATTTATAAGAGATGACACTGCCTTCATATTGTGGTTGATAACAATACTGACCAGCGTGAGCTTCTACCACCACAACAATAGCTGGCAGGTAGGAATAAAAGAGACATTCCACAGTCTTAACATGTCAACATGGATTTTAGTCATGCTCAGCCTGTGTTATATAAAGTCTCGTGTTGGCATGGCAGTGAGAGATGTGGGTGTGTGGCAGGGCAGCACGGATTCAAAGTCTGGATATCTTCGCTTCTGCCAAAATCAAGTTTGAACATTCTTAAAATTGTTCTCCGGCAGGATTGAGTAGCCCTGCAGTATTTGATGAGGAGATGAATCTGGAGCAGGAAGAATCTGTTCCTCGGTCAGCAGCTGCAGCAGCAGCAGGCACAAATTGAATCGCATGTGTTCATGAGTAACGGATTGTTGCTTCACGCCTGCAGGAACTGTCCCGCCAGGGCAGGACTCCTCTCCCGGATCAAGGCGGACGTGATCTCAGCGACCCTCAACACTGACCGCTCCCAACGCTCGGCGTCCTAAAACAAAAAGAGGAGGACAAGCGTATTCATTAAAGAACACAAAAGAACAAACAGACACGACAGCAACGTGCCTCTTCCCTCACACAGGATTATGGGAGTCCCACAGTCACAAACAAACAAGACGTCCACACGCAGATTCACATTTGTTCACGTTTATCTTTCCTCTTGCAAGTCACGACTCTGAGTCATGCAAATGTTTTTGCACCAGCGGTTGGGTTTTACGAGACCCGACAGCAGCAGCCAGTTGAAAACAGCGGGGGAACGAATGATAACCATGTTGCTCCACTTGTAGCAACAGACCCACTGACCTCTGAGCTACAGGAAGAGCTCTCAAATATTCAATCTGGGAGCAATAGATGCCATTTCTTTAGAAGCGATGACGTTCATACAAACATCCTGGAGGCTGAGAGAAGTGTTTTCATCTCCTGCAGCTTGGGTGAGCAGCGCGGCCCCAGCGGTCCGGCTGGGTGATAACTACAATCTCACGATACAGACTTTACTGCAACGCTCTTTACCATTCTGTCACACGCAGGGAGATTTCTGTGACTCCTATGTTGTTCAATAAACAGATGGAAGCAATTTTCCAAAGAAGGGGAGAAAGAACGCCACAGAATTAAGTCACTTTATTTTGATTTTTCTCACAAATTTGTGTTAATTGAAAGTTCTCCTCAGCAAACCAACGAGGCTGACGTTGAGATTTATGGTGCATGCTATTGAACAGATCGACACTGAACCTCACGCGAGCCAAAGGGCATCATACATTTGTTTTGTTTTTGAACCCAAACTCCACTGTTGTGGTTGCTTTGCTCTCGTGATTCCTCCCTTGTGTTTCTCTTCTGTGTTTTCGGGCCTGTTCAGTGCAACTTTAATGGTTTTCGCTTCCTTGCCTCCATCCCCCTCCGCTGCAGCGACTCCCTACTTTGATTTGGTTTCATTGTTGAGGGCCTGAGAGCGACCTGTTTTCCATCTTTCAAAGCCAATGCAGTTGAAGGAGCTTTACTTTTGTTCTAACCACCGAGCTTGTTTGTCACATAGATTTATGCTCCGTGCTCTACCTGGACTTTTTCATAAATGCATCGCAGACTTCTGACACGTTGTTTGATGTAGCGGCATGCATGAGCTAGAAAACAGAACAAAGTGATTGAAAAAATGATGCATCTTAAAGTCTTACAGAGTTACTACGCGCATACACCAGAACAAAAATCTGCATGTTGTCCAAACGGTTGAATACCGTTTAAAACAGGACTGAATCTGTTTTATTTCACTCTCTGTTCTGGGCTCTGAAGAAGCAGCGCTGGCCAGAGTGAATCAAGTGTTTTGAGAAGGCCTGATAAGGATTTTCACAAATGTTCGAACATGCAACGAGGGAAATGACAACCCAACTACAATAACGATGATTTCTGATGTGGAACATAACATCCAGCAGACCTTTCCATCTGCGTGACAAATGCGTGTGAGCAGTTTAACACGTTTTCGATACTTGTAGCCAAGCTCCTCATAGCTGGGGTTTCATGCAGGGATTGGTCGGGCATGTGACGAGGTGCGAGCGTGGAATCGGGCCTGAGCGTGGTTAATGGGGAGCGAGAGAGCACCTTGCTCTAATCAGATTCAACGCAGGGGGAGTCAGATGACACGGATTTTCCACACCAGCCATCTGAATGAGTGAAGATCAGCAGCTCTCGTTGATTAAAGCAAACAGAGAACGGGCCCCGGAGGCGGTCTGTGTCAGCCTCTACGCATGTTATTTTGGTATGCTTTTAGATTTACAACGAGATAATCAAAAGAAGTAAAAGGAAAGAGAGGCCTTCCTGTTTTTCTTACCAAGGACCGAAGTCATTTCTCTGTGTCTTAATCACTCTCGTGATGCGACGAGGAGATGGGCCAATACATCTGCAAGCAGTCAACATATCCTCCGGAATATTAGGGTCGTCGGGGAGCTACGAGCGAGCAAATCTGCATCTTTACACCATAACCGATCGGATCAAAGCATTCCTCTGATTGTTGTCTGAATATCAATTACATCTTCACACGGAAGGAATCTGAGACGTTACATGTGTTTCGGAGGAGCTAAAATGCCACGGGGATGATAGATGTGATGATCATGATCATCGGCTGATTACCAGCCGACCCTCGTCGATTGGGGACCATGAGAAAGTCCTGGGAACTCCGAGGCCATCAAACCGCTAGCTAATGACTCTATTACTGAGGTCTGGTTGTTTATAAGCAAGAAGAAGAAAAAATACTTGAACACGCGAAAATAAGAAGAAAGCAGGATCACCAAGGAGGATGAAAGTTTTGGGTCCAGTCCGATTCCCCGACGCTGAATTATTGCCACTCCAGATACGCAGCCTTTGAAATAGGAATCGAGCTTCATGAGGCGGCGTTATTAAATCAAGTAGTCGATGCACAGTGGAGAACGAATTGGAGTTGAGCTCTTCATTGACTCATGGCACAGCTTCACAACTGCCAATCAGCCTTTCAAATGTGGTTTAGGGAGAAAAAAAAACATGAGCGGTAGAGAATAACTGCACAGCAACAAACTCCCGAGGCCTCGGAGACATTTGCATGTCTAACTGCTTTCAGGTGGATGATACATTTTAAGACAGAATTCCGCTCCGGGAAAGAACACACAGATCTGGAACGGGTTGCCCTGCTGTGCAGCTCGTGTCCCCTCTTTCCACTGACGGCCATCCAGGAGGAATAAAAGCAGCTCACTAATGAGCAGCTCGTAGTTACGGGCCTGCAAACAACCACGAGGGGGGAAAGCATGTGTTGGGACGCACATATATGAAAGACACTTGTGCACACGCACACACACAAAGAGGTGGAATGAGATCCTGGAGGGATTTAAGTGCCTCATCATCATCATCATCATCAGAGTTCTCTGTCGGACAGTTTTCCACTGTCCCCTCGTCTCTCTTCCAGCAGAGAACGGAGATGGAGAAACCAGTCAGCCAACACTCCCGGCTGAGTATTTCTCCCTATGGCAATAATGAGTCAAACCCAGCTCACGTCCGGGAGATAAAAAACCCCTGCGAACACGAGCGAATGAGTCTGAGTGATGGAGCTTCTCGAGCTAATCGGCACTCCTCACCTGTTTACAGCCATAGATTCACCTCCGTACGCTCCAAAGAAGGAACGTTCTCATGTGCCAGAGTCTAAGTGCAGTCAGCAGGAGGGTATTTGATTTTACGAGATTGACTTTACTATTATTAGACGTGCTGGAACCTCACTTTCCACTTTGTGGTGATGAACTGCCACACAAAGGATTTCCCGGCCAAAAGTATCATCATTTATCCACATTAGTGGACGGACTTTCACCAGTAATATATGCCACATTAAATGAGAAAGTGACACGTTTATGTTATGATATGCAAAATGTTCCTTTTCTTTTTCCCTCCTCTGAGCCTCTGGTGCATCAATTACTGACGTTCAATCCCCTTGGTCGGCCCGGATGCCACTTATGTAGTTTCTCTTGACATATTTCACATTTAAAAATAGAGTCGGTCAACAAACAATATAGGGACTGGTTTCCAGGGAGAGTAACAGTGGATAGAAGGCACAGATGGAGAGAGAGTTCTGGGGTCTACCTTTGCCAAGTTATCTATCTATGATATGTTATCTATTAGGCCGACAACCTAGCCGATTTTAACCACACCTCTTTGACGGGGGAAGCATGAGCCAAGGAAGGACTCATTCCATTTCGGGGCAGATCAGTTTAACATGGCAAAAACATTGTTTTTGTTACATGAGGTTTGGTGGAGGTCTTTGCTCTCGGAGTGCCCGTCTGTCAACAAACAAAAACTATCCTCTCCTGAGTGGAACTCCTGAAGGAGGCTGACTTTAAAAGATGTCACGACACCTCTAGTCGTTCAAAACAACACTGACACATCTATTACGAAAGAGAAAGAGAGAGCGAGAGACAGAGTTAGAGAGAGAGAGACACCACTACTGCATCACCTGTGTTGAGTAAGGTGGAGCAGAACATTCAGTCCACATGGCAGTTGACATTAAAAAGATGTTCTGTTGCATCATTTTACATGCATCGTCTTTAAGTTGTGTGTGTGTAGGGAGTTTGTCAGACTTCAAAAGTCACAAATTTTACCATTTCAGATCTGCATCATGGAAGTGACTGCCAGTTAGCATGTAGCGTTAGCTGGACGGGCTTCAGTCCATGTCTTACTCGTTCTCAGGAAATATCACATGGACCTTTATAAACACAATGCTATAGCAAGTACATCCAGACATGTGTGATTGTTTCAGTTGTGAATGTAATATAAAGGGGGCGGGCGGGGGGGG
>CAAKHC010001063.1:56495-90226 GCA_901007825.1 Macroramphosus scolopax
GGGTGGGGGGGGGGGGGGGGGGGGGGGGGGGGGGGGGGGGGGGGGGGGGGGGGGGGGGCCCTGGCCCTGGTGGAGACCTTGGCTCTCACAGTGCTAACTTCTGCTTACTTTGTGTGCCAAGAACCAAGATTCCCATCCCGTATTATGAAATTAAGTTGTTTTAATATATAAACAATGCTGTACACAATCATATGACTGGGCACCGACTACAAGCAAACTCTTTCAGATCACTCCCATGTGTATGAATACATAAACACAAGCAACAGCCTCGTTATTCTGCATTGCGACCGCAAGTTTATGGAAAGGAATTTCAATCATTAGCTTCTATTTTTGCTTACTGTTTAAAGGGAGGGCTTGACAAGCCGCGAGGCGACAGGTCTTTGAAACGTCGAGCGGAGGAGGGAGAAGAGGGGGGTGGGGGGGGGAGAGACCACACAATAAGCAAACTCTCTCTGCTCTTAAATGCCGTGGATACAATCAACCTTTCCATCTCAGAGGGCCGCGCAGCAGCGCTTCTGCCACACAAGAAGGACCGGCTTTGAAGTTTAAAGGTTTCAGGCAATTAGGAAGTTGAGCAGTGACAATTTGCACGCCTCTGTCCTTCTCCCCGAGATGCCCAGCCCGGAGGACTGCTGCTAATGCTGGTGGCGCTGCTGCACACGCTGCTGCTGCTGCCGCTGCTGCCAATGCTGCCAATGCTGCTACCGCTGCTGCTACTCTTTCCTTCATGACGGACAAAGATCGGCAGGTCTTAATTGAAAAACAGCTTATGGAAAAGCTTGGCAATGAAGCCCGAGACTAGAGCACTGGAAAGAGTTTGCACCGGCTACCAAAGTGGCCAAGAACATTTAGAAAGCTTTTATCACCTCTCTTCATCATCCTAATGTTTTACTCCTCGGTGGCGTGCAGCCACCTGAGGACGAACGTCTGCAGGATCCACCTGAGGGGAGAATCATCAGCGGCTGCTTCATCCTGGGAGAAAATAAAAAGCACCACCCTCTGTAAACGTTATTGAACGTGACTCTAACTTTCTCTCTGTAATAGATTTCTGAGAAGAACTCTCCCCAGTTGACCCGTGTTGCCGAATCCCAGTGATACAAAAACACCCACAAAACACATGGTGCTTTGGTCTGAGAGAGGATAGAGTTTCATGGCTTCTGACAGCTCGTCCCTGAGTGGGTATTGTGGTCATGCTGCCCTCCCTCCCCTCTGTCTATCACATGCAGTAGCCAGGGGCTAAGCCCAGGAGAGAGAAGGGGGACAGGAGGTCCGATTACTGGCCGCTCCAAAAGTTAACTACTCAGAGCTCGTAGATCTGATACAGCAGCGTTTTCATGTCCCCCCGTGCATTTTACTTTAAATACTGTTGGTATTTGTCCACACCGCCTGACAGCGACATGTATTCTGCATCTCATGGATGCACAAATATTTAGTGACCCACCGGGATGTGAGTGCGCGTGTTACAACTTATCCTACGATATTCGGACGTGATCTTATTTGTTTACATGCAGGTAGGTTTATAACATGATGCCACAATAAACACCAGGGTCGTTTCCTGACCATCATGCACCTTATTTTAAGGTATTAAGAAACGTAAACGTACTAACAGTGCAGCAGGAGTGTTGCCTTTATTTCTTCTGTCGGATTAGTTGAGAAGGGAACAGAAGAAGGCCAGAAGGAAGGAGCAACAGCAGGAGTTGCTTGTTTACGTTCCACTAATGATGACGACTGACTGGACAACTTTGGACAAAGTAAATCAGTGCTCAACTCCAACACAGGCACCATTGGTAGAGTAAAGCCAACAGAGATTCAGAGGGAACATCGTGCTTTCACCTGCAAGTTCAAATAAGCCGTAATTAAAATTGCTGCATTGATCCGAGGAGAGACACTGGAAGGTGAGGTTGACAGATATGACAGTAAAGTATTTCCTCACAGATTTCCTTTTGTAAAAAAGGTATTTAGTCTCGTTTGTATTGTGCGTCACTCCCACTTGACTTCGTCTGTAAGGTAAGAGACGTCTGTAATCCCACCCAGCTTCTGAGGCTGTGAGTGTCAAACTTTCCCACCCATGTAAACTGCTTTTTCAGCACCCGTTGAGAGAACAATCTGCCACACAAACCCCGTCACGGTAGGCTTCAGAAGCTCATTCAACACAGGTTCGCAAAAATATTCTGTCCAGGGGCATCTGTTGTACAAACAGTTTTTTTCCTCACATCTAGTGTACGTCCAAAATCTGCTAAGAATTGAACGCTGAGGGGGTCTGTATCCTACTGGTGAGAAACAAGTTTGTTTGATTTCCACTCACCAACAGGCATCCACAGAACAATAGATCTTTAGTGGAGGCGGCTCGAAAACATGAAGCCATGCGCAAGATTTATGACCTGAGACATACCTAACACTGCACTTACTGAAAAGAGAGAGAGAGAAGTATGCACATACCTTTCACAAAATACCTAATTCACTTATCGCACTTTATCGCTTACAGTACACAGAAAGGAGGGACGGCTAAGTCTGGTCTGTATCAACCGGAGCATCTGAGGTCAGGTGCAGGAGGAGATTCAGAAGAACAGGACAGCTCAGAGGTCCAGCAGCTCACATTCGAGGCCACAGGCTGTAAAAAGGCCTTCATCTTCTGGACCCCGATGACCTGCAGACCCCCATTTGAATTGATCACTCAATAGGGATGTTTATTTCTGCAAATATTTAGAGTGAAGCTGCGATCAGACGTCTTTCACAAACATTAAAACACGAGGGTCACTGATGTGACCCCAGAAAACATCAAATCATAAATGATAAAAAATATGTCATTATTTTGCAAATTATTTGTCTGCATCCGTCTGGTAAAAATGTCTAAACATGTAAATTATATTATATAATCAGATTTATTGTGTTTAAATGTTCAATTAGTTAAATAAAATTTAATGAAACATTTTGCTTAGGACCACCTGGATGACCTGAAGGGGTCCCTGGACCTTACTTTTAGAACCCCTGTGCTAGGGAAAGCTTGCTTCCTTCTGCGATGCAAGAGCATGAGATCTTAATCGCAAGCTTTAAGCCAAACATGCAAACATTGGTGCAACAATGTGTTTCTGTGCTGCTGTCCAAACATCGGTGCACCACAGACTAAACACGCGGCTTTCTGCAGGGACACAGAGCGGGAAGAAGCAGCCAGCTGAAGAGAGGAGGTCCCAGGGGGGCGGCCACAAGAGCAGATTGGGACATTTTAAATTGTAAAATGTTAGTTTGAGGTTTAAGATTAATTTTACTTTAGACGTGAAATGACGTGTAGACGTGACTACAACCCTGCTTTGAGAAGGACTTTGTAAACAAAGATAACTCATTATATTTATATCCTGTATTTCCTAATGTTTTTTTTTCTTCCATCTGACGAGGACGTCTGTGAAATGCAAGTCCTAATGTCATCAATTATTTGTCTAATATTTGTCCAACCTGTACCTGGAGGGACACGACCTCTCAGCTGGAGCATGTGGAGGCAGGCAGGACCCACTCGGGCGGGTGTGTTCCATTCCGCTCACAAGTTAGTGGTCTCAAACTCCCATGGCCAATCAGGACTTGTTAATCAAACAACTATTTTATTAGAATCCAAAAATAATATAGTAAAGTAGCTGGCGGGATGTGAATGAGAATGTTTGGCTCATGCAAAGCGTCAGGTGGGGTGTTGGAGAGCGAGTCCTGTGGCCTGACAGATGGAGCGTAACAAGACGGCCCCACGAAGACAGCTGGCTGTAAGAAAAATAATTTTCATATGACACTGTGTGAAACACAGACACTGTTTCTCGAAGGCTGTTTCAAGTTATTGAATTCTGCCTTGAAATGCAATTATTGATAACTTAATATAACCTCCTCCAGTTGGGGGTTTTCATCGGAGCAGGAAATTTGATTTTAGGCACCGGGGGTCAAAATCTCAAGACTCACCAGCTGTTTGTCACTTTTGTAAATCAGCTGATTGAACAAAGGACAAACTGGTAGACAGAACATGTAACAGCAGATGTGGGGGGAGGAGATGCCTCTGTAGAAGTTCTTGATATTATTGCCCCTTGCTGCCAAATCCTCATGCTAATAGAACCTTCGGTTGTGCAGACCTTAGATTTTCTAATCTCCTGCAGCGATGCATTGTGTTGAGCTGCTGTTGGGTTATTGCCTCTTTTTCATAAGCACTCAGTGGTACATGTTGTCTAACATGTACAGGTACAAAGTAATTTAACAATCATGAACTCCACATGTGGTTTCATACAACTATTAGATGCTTAATCATTTTAAATGTTTGGCTCCTCCTCAGGCTCATCTATCACTGTCTTCTCGCTGGTTCTGCAAAGGCGTCATTTCTTGACCAGCCAGGACCAAAATGACCAGACTTAGAGTTATACTGTCGCTGACTCTGCTACCTCCAATACCTCCATCTCTCACACAACCAAGGAGCATGCGTCGGGAGGTTGCCGCTTGTACAAGCAGACTCGGAGCCGGCAGGTGAGCGCCGCAACATCAACACTGGTGAAGCCTGCTGAAATGAGAGCTAATCTCTGCAGAGCTCTCCGCTGGAAGGAAAAGCCAAAGGACTACTGTGGGTGGTCAGAAACAGCTTGAGACCAAGTGGCAAAGCAAAACAGACATGTGCTTGTTCGCCTTTTTTAACGCTGCCTGATTGAATGTTTACAAACTAATTGTGAAGAGCTGGCTCGCATTAATCTCCCGCTAGAACAAACTGTCTGTAATTCTCTCTCCGGCTATCATTTTTTTCCAAATCTTGTCTGTGAGCGCGCCAGTCGAGTCACATCAACCCCAACATTGCGCCCGCTGGTCTTTTTAATCTAAGAAATCAAAGCTGAGTAAACATCGCTTTCGGTATGTCTAATTCTTTGGGCCGATTCCCGCGGTCAAGTTTCACACATGCCGACGCACATCTGGAGCTCTCGGCGTGGAGGATCAGGCTTGATACCCTGCACATGTAGCGGCAGTGAAAGTCTCTCCGAGGCTTTGAGCCAGAACACCGTTCGACTGCATGACTAGGGAGGGGGGGTGATCCCTGGGCTTCTGTCTGCGTGGAGACGTCAGGACTTACAACTGTCTGTTGTAAGACACAATCGTCTGAAGTACTTAAACCTACTGCAGGGGAGGGAATGTGTGAATGGGCAGAGTTGATAGGGAGGGGCAGCATTAAGAAGTTAAAGATGCTGCTCATTGATCGACTGCTTTAACGAGGTGGACGACCTGTACGGACACACAGTCACCAAAGGATGATAAAAGCCTTTACATGAGAGGAGGCGCAGATTGTTCGGCAAACAGATGCACAGAAGAGGTGGTTTCTGAAAGTAAAAAGAACGTCTGTGTGGAAAGACAAGCCTCAATCTGTCAGACGTGGGTAAATTACTACTTTCAAATGTGCAGCTCCAACTCACCCCCGCGCACGAGACAATGGCGGCGAGATTGACAGTAGAAAATGCAAATTACGGGTCTTATAAAGACGTGTGGAGACGAGCAATGACAGCATTGATTCTAGTGAAGTGTGTGAGTGTGAGTGTGTGAGTGTGTGAGTGTGTGAGTGTGTGAGTGTGTGAGTGAGTGAGTGAGTGAGTGAGTGAGTGAGTGAGTGAGTGAGTGAGTGAGTGAGTCTTCTATTAACTCCTCACAAGTCAGATGTCCAGAGTACAGTAAAACTTGTAGTTCTCTTCCATCTCAGTAAAACACCTTTTCCTCAGAGAAGTGTTGGGATGTCGTCCATCCCTGATCTCCCTTGAACCCATCAGAGTCACAGCAAGAGCTTCGGTTTGCTTGTGTAGTGTTTCACCTGTCTGGATGCTTGAACCTGAACAGGAGGAGCTGCAGGAGTCGGCCCACAGGCGCAGCCTGAGAATAAAACTTCCTAATCTAACACAAACTGCTTGAGAGCTTTCAGTTACAGAACTGTGCAGTTAATCCTGATGACGTCTCCTCACAGGAAGAGGACGGAGTATGAGGAGTATTTTCTTCCGACCCCATTAATCATGTCGAGTGTCGGTAAGAGGACCTTCAAAGAACTTGTTTGTGGCTCCGACTAGAAAGATAAACTTTCAAGCTCTTCCGTTCCTCGCCATTAAGACTAATTCAGCAACTGTTGGGCCTCAGCCTGAGAAAAGACGGGAGTGTGCTGAAACCAAAGAGACGCCAGTTGTCCCTAATCTCCCTTGACCCCCGGCGAGGGTACAACTCCACTGGTGTCACAGCAAGAGCTTCACTGGGTCGTGTACGGTTTCACCTGTCTGCCTTTCACACCTTGATCTGAACAGGTAGAGGAAAATAGACCTATAGAGTCCTCTCCCTTTCTCCCCCGCCGTCCCCTCCCTCTCTTTTCTTCCCGAACCCTGCTAATCTGCTCTCAGGTTCAGGATTCCCGCAGCCGCCTCTTTGAGCGGGAGGAAATGTGGGGCTGGGTAAACATCAGGGCTCTCACTGCGGGGGATTACAACACCCATATATCACCGTGACAACTCTCTTTTCAGCGGATGACAAGTCGCCAGGACCGTGTACGAGGAGCGATCCGATGACACTTCCTATCGCCGTGGCAGACACTGATAGCGTCACCGTTTTCACAACACGGTGAGGATCCGGTGTCGACATATTCAACATCCCTAGATTGGCTTGAGGTTCTCGCACCGGATGATCTGTAGAGAGGAAAACAACAACGAAAATGGAAAACTACTCGAAATCTTACTCGGATCCCGTCTGTCCTCGGATCCCGTCCGTCCTCGGATCCCGTCTGTCCTTGGATCCCGTCCGTCCTCTTGGCGAAGCGAAGCGGTGCGCATGGCGACAAGCTGCTGGGTGCATTGTGCCTCAGCGGTTGGGCGTGACTCTGATTCATGTGGAACCGGAGTCAGGCCTCATTTAAAAATGAATTAAGCTTTTAATCCAAAAAGATCAATGAGGTGGATCATTTTCCCCAACTTCACTGGTACAAACACACTTCCATGTGCTCATGTTGAACGTTAATATTCAATTAGGCAAACGGCTGAACTCTCCCAGCGTTGTGGGTGCGTCCAAACATTCCTCAGAATGATACGTTAGCGACACGTCGGGGGAGAGGATGAACTCATCGTGGGAGGAAAAGAGCTTGTGGCAGATTATCTTTAACAATAAAAATATGGAAAATGTTTGTCACACCATGTTTTAATCTTGATGTTATTGATGGCGGGTTGAAAATGTGGTCGCGATTGTCCCAATGTGGCAACGCAGTAAAATCCGCCGAATCTGGCAACAACCATCCACTTAAGCTGATTGCGCTGCGTTCCTTAAATGAAGCGAGCTATGTACCAGATTGTAATTATAAACAATTATAATAAAAAAGCTTAATCAATTTACTGTAATAGCCTGGTTTAATTATATAATTGTAGCACCAGGACGAACAGTGGAAAAGAAACTGGCCAGCTTTCACCTACGACGCTCACAAGCTTCGGATGTGTATAATAGAGTCCAGACATCTCCAAGTCCAAGTGAAAGGAGGCATCAGAGGTGGTTTGTGCATCAGATGATGAGAACATCAGACTGGTGGGAGATTCAGGGGCATGCTGGAGGGATTATATGTGTTATCTGGCCTGGGAACGCCTCCAGAGCCCCCCAGGAGGAGCTGGTGGACGAGGTGTCTAAGTTACTGAACTTAGTCTGCTGCCTTAACCGAGTGGAGAAGCAGCGGAGGAGGGATGGATGGTTGGGACCTGCAAGTTTTCATAAAGGTTTTTCTTTTAAATTACAAAGCGTGTACAGTATGGTACTAAGCATAGTCAGGAAGTACTGAGTACTTCTATACAACTACTAGAGGGTAAGAACGTCTGTGAAGCGCTGAACCAGAGAACTGGAGTCAAAGTTCAGATGCATCGTACATTCTTTTGTTGGTCATTTTCTCAGAAAGACAAGTTCACAGAACTGCAGCGAATAATCAGCTTCGATGAGATCATTGCAGAGTTGATCTATGAGGTTGGGGAAGCGACTGAAGTCGGTTCAGTGTTTTTATAAGATAACGAGCTACAGGAACCAGATTTGTGGATGTGAGCTGCTCTGAGAGGAAGAGGAGAGGCTACTGTCAGTGGTGCTGAAGCTGACACACACACATATAGGTAAAATCTGAATACACACATATCAGGACGTAATTTACGCTGCACATCTATATGACAAATCACTCCACAAAGAAAGAGTGAAATGTTTTCAGACGGACATTTCAGATTCAATCTGCGCTCAGCAGAATACTAAAACGTTCTCAGGCCGCGCCAGCTGCCTTCACTGAGATATTTTCAGAAAACAGGAAAACTTGACCTCTTGGCTTGCAGGGAACAGAGAATGTGAACCAGACGTTTCAGTCGATCGCCATGTGACCATGTGAATGCGAGAAGATGTCACCTCCTACTTGATAACAAGCCGTCTTCTTTTGTGCTTCACATCTTTGATCCATCTGACTGATTGGTTGAACATGGTCTCTGTGGGAGCAGCACTTCCTGCTGTCAGATCTTTTGTTTCATGTCCAAACCAAAAGGAATAATATAAACTTAGCATTATTCATATAGTGTGCACACACACCCGCGGCTGACGGAGGAAGTGTTGGCCGGCGTGGCGGATGACTCTCAGCAAGACCATCTGGAAAGAGTTTCTCCTCATTCTAACAAAAAGGTGATTTATGGGAGGTCGTGTTTTTCACTCCTCCCCTATCTCATACGCATTTATATCACGGTGGATCTCCGTCCAATCCCTTCAACCCCTTCCTCTCCGTCGTCTTCAGAGGAGATGCAGCAAATTAGTCTCCATAATTCAGAAGAGAAACAGGGACGTTCAACATCCGATGGCGGAATCAGACTCACATGTGGGCGACTCGCAACGTGAAGCATCGAGTATTAATCAAATGACCACACATCACTCTACATTTGCCCTTCGCAGGAGGGAATGACCTGCCTGAACGTCCAATCCCCTGAGGCGATCTGTACAGAGATGCCGAGAAGAGCCTCACTTGTCACTGCTGAACATCAGTCATGAACATAAATCATGAGCGATGTCATACTGACGGACAGCGGCTGTGAATATTAACTCGACCACTTCGGTTGCTTCTAACCGTGATGAATTCTTCCCCTTTATACATACAGTATAATCCTGTGATTGCTGAGCAGTCAAGTTGTGGATTTGTGGTTCCCCTGACCACAATCCCCCCCCAGGAGGATCAGTCGACATGTGCGGGCGGTCGAGTTGCACCTCAGCACCCTTTTCCATCCCTCTGGCGTTCAGCTCAACAGCACACATGGAGGAAGGTTAAGAGATCGTTGGAATCACACGAGTGGGCACATATTGATCGCCAATTGCACACGAATACAAACGGACGATAAAAGCCAGAAACCTTCAGCTGGAGCACAAAACCATGACGCGTTATTGGAAGCAGACACTTTAAAAAAGACATCTCTGTTTCGCTTGGCGTCTCTTCCAACGGCCCACATGAACTCAGTTCAGAGGGGAGGACATCAAAGGAGAACTGAGGAGAGCTTACCTTTGACTGACGGAGCTGGACGCCGTAGAGGAGGATGTTCTGCAGCTTGGCTGCGGAGGCCAGGTCCATGACCGCCGCCGGCTCCACCGCTCTCCCGCTGACGGACGGCTCATCTGAAGTGCTCAAATGCACCTATCAAAATAAAAGAGAGGATCTCTTACCAGAACAACAATTAGGCCCTTTTCGGAGCAATTACAGCTCGTTGCTGTAATTAAACAACTCAATAATCCTGTTTATTTAAGAGTGTGTTTGGGGATTTGAGTCTGGTGTTCAGTTGTAAAACTTCGGGGCCTCTGGGGCTCTACTTCCTCCAATTAGACCAGAATAATCCAGACACACTGCTTCACATTACTGTGCCATCGTTATAAGTAACCGAAGCTTCCTCAACCGTCTCACTAACAGTATAAGTCACGATAAAGTCCCTGCAGATATCCTTCTATTTGACTCTAAACGTAGATTATATTCACAGCCAGGAACAACACGACATCATATGAGGAAGATGTTTAATGTTTAATTGTTACCGTGGTAACCTGCAGTTTAACGCCTCATGCAAGGATGTGTAGATGACGTCCTGACATGATTTTAACCCGCCGATCAAAAGTAAACATTTGATTATTTAATAGAACCAGCTACACCAAACGGAAGTATTGATTAGAGATTGATTACGTCGAACATCTGACATAAATGATACACTGCTCAGGGCAACAGCACTTCAACGGGTTCATTCGCTACAGCGTGACCAAATTGTCCCAGACAAAACAGCGACCTTCAATCACCGGTGTGCCTCTCCGCCCTCGAGGCGGCGGCCACCACCGCGGGCTGACCACCAACAAACACACTTTACCCTCCACTGATTGCTACCATGTGATCGAACCTGTGATCAATAACAGGGGAACGTGTGCAGTCTGACACCAACGACCCTCCTGCAAGATCAGAAAGAGGTAAGAAAAGTCACATCTCCTCGAAGGCATGAAATTCAGAGGCCGCTTGAAGATTGTGAGTTCATGCGGAAGATATCGGGTGGAGCAGGGAGGCTGTGATCTGGGCTCCATGTAAACATGCATCGTGCACATGGATTCAAACGATTGATCACTCGCCAATGTACAGATCCAGGGAGGGGATTTTCAAAGAGACTCGTCCCAGGTTTCATTATACAGCATATTGATTGTTTTAACTGGTTACCAATGAAACTAGTGTGAATAGAGCAGAATATAATAGAGCAGAGCTGACTGAAAGAGCAAAAGAGAAATGTCTATTAGAAAAGCCAATTCAAGAACAGAATAGAAAAGAAAAGGATAGAAGAGAAGAGAAATAAACAGATGTTGCTGCTCTACACTAGAATAGAAAAGAATAGAGCAGTATTGGACATTTTTAAATACTGTAGAAAAATATAAGATAAATGAAATTAAACAAATTGAATAAAACTAATACAAATCCATTATAGATCATGTTATTCTGGAGTTGACTGTAGAATAAACAAGCATAGAAATGTACAACATGTGCTACTCTGGAAAAGAATGAAATAGAAATTTTAGAGCAAAATTTTCTAGACTAGAACTGTATAAGATCTAACAATGGAAAAGCATATGATATTCTACAGTAGAATATGAATAGAAAAACATAGAATAGTGTAGAAAAGAACAGCCTTTGCTATTATAAAACACAATAGAAGACGTGTTGATTCTAGAATGTAATTGGGTAGAATATAAGACAACAGAAAAGCACATGCTAATCTGAAATACTGTAGAAAAAGATCAAATAGAATAGAACACGCATTACAGATCATGCTATTCTACGATGTCATAAAGGTAGTAAAAAGCATAGAACAGCATAAATATGTACAACCTATGCTGCTCCAGGAAAGAACAGAACAGAACAGAATAAAACAGAATAGAAGAGTGTTCAATAAAATAGAACACAATAGAGTAGAACAGAATAGAAAGGAATTGGCACGATAGAATATGCCAAATGCCAACCATAGAACAGTATACAATAAAAAAGCCTTTCGCTAATCTAGTATAGAGTGGAGGAACAGAACGGAACGGAACGGAACGGAACGGAACGGAACGGAACGGAACGGAACGGGACGGAACAGATTGGAATAAAATAGAGTGGAACGGAATAGAATAGAAAACACCAGTTGCTGCATGACCTCTGCAGTGATTGACACTTGTTTCCGAGCGGAGTTCGACCCGTGCAGGTTAATTTCTTTGGCTCTCGCTTTGTATTTTGGTTGAAAAGGTAAATTTCCCAAAATAAAGAAAACAGAGTTAACAGCCCCTTGACGAATACCTCAGATTGAATCCGTCTGTTTTGGGTTCCCCGTGCTCTGAGCTCTCAGTTTTACATCGGCGTTTGAAGCGGAGCGAACAGTAAGCGAGGCGGATCAGCTCGGCTCTCCGGGGAGGTGTTCGGTTTCCAAACAGAGACTCAAGTCGGACTACAGGTGACATTTTTACAAGCGGAAAGAAGAATAAGCATCGACTCGCCCTGTCGTGCATGTACCTCGACGAAACTGTATCCGTCCTGAGCCAGAGGTCTGTGTTCATAAACATGCAGGGAGAAGTTCATTCATAGTGTGGGAACGATACTGAGGCCGGAGCACAAAGACCAACAGAAGCTACTCGAGCACAGGCCAAGTCCAAGAACACCTGAACTGCATTTGCCCTGTCTAGCTAAACATTAAAATGAGGGCAAAGAGTTGTGTGTTTCTGTCCTCATGCAATGTGGTTTCTGAGATGTTCTTGTTCCTTTATTCACACTTGGTGTTCTACGCACAAGCATCCATCATCGTCTCCATTGTTTTTTTTTCAGTGCAATAACATGATGTGTTCACGTCTCTCAGCACAAACTAAAACCTTTGTGTCTCCGTTAAAGTCGGACTGAATGAATCAACCTAATGTTTTCCCTCCGCCGTCAAACACTCAATCACAAGTCATGACGTCTGGTGGAAGCAGCTCCTGGTGGAGACCTCGTCTCTCAGGCAGCCACAGAGGGACCACGGTTGTTGTTTTCATATCAGAAATATTATTTATTCTACTGATATTTGTGTTTCCAGTGAGACATCCAGATTGATCAACTTCACTGAGAGTCTGACGATATCCCGAATACTTCCCTGTTGAAATCACCCACCACATGATGAGACACAGAAGTCAGACGTACATGAAGGAGGCTGAATGTTGCTGCAAGACTTGGCAGTGAAGCTTTAACAAGTTGTGTTTTAGCACTTTGACAATGTGCCTCTTAAAGAGAGAGTGAGAATAAGATTTGCACAGATGCTTTTTGTTATAGACGAGTGGATTCTGTGCTAATGAAACAAGCCGCGGTGTGAACTTGAAGCTTTATTGAGAAGCCAACGTGCTTAACACGAGTCGCCGCAGCAAATCAGGGAATGGAGATCGAGCTCTTGTGGTTGTGTCGGCCTCATTACAGACATTTATCTTGGCACCGGGCCCGAGGGTACACAGTTCTTATTAAGACAATTTCACAGATATCGAGACGATTCCTGCCGTTACGTCACGCCAGAGTTCCCGTTCTGTTAATAACTCTCGCTGCTCTGTAGATCCGTGCTTCAGGCAGGAAGAACATTGAGTCCACTACTAGTGTTGTAAAATCCGATTCAATAACACCCCACATGTGAACTCACGAAAATGACGACCGGCGGATGGAGGGGAGCTCGATGTGCGGCCTCCAACGCCGCCAACGTGGCCTCCACTTCAGACAGACGGGAACGATCGAGCTGCAATCCAGGAGAGTGCAAAGAAATAGATCAGAGAACATCAAGAACAGATAACAATATAAAACAAACGACACATGAAGGCAGAGGGAGGAGCAGGACCTGACATTGTTTTCATGGTGAACTTACAGAAAGTTGGATGAAGTTCCACTCCTCAAGCAGATACCTGGCGTTGTCTCCTGTCAGATCCGGGACGACGTCCAGCTCCTGTAAACACAGACACCCTGATGTTCAGGCGGACGTTCAGGATCCTGAGTATTAACAGGTAAAGCAGGTGCTGCACTGCCGGTGCTCCTAGTGCAGCTGACGTGGGGCCCGCTCGTTTCTGTTTCTGTCACTTCTTCAAGCACTTAAGTGTGAACGTGCACGCACCTGCTGCTCCTGTAATCAATCAGTTTATGATGATTGAACTGAGAGGCTTATTTCCATCAAGTGTGATCAGGAGAAAACAAGTGGAAGAGGAATACATTCGGCTTTTATAACTGGCAGGAAGATTCTGTCATATGCAAACACTTGGAGCAGCAATCACACACAAAAGCCAACTTCAATTTTATTACGCTGCAGTGGGAGTCGAAGGGATAATGTACGGCCAAGAACCGTAAAAAAAACAGGACATTTAGGTCCTGATCTTTCCATTCAGACTCGGCCTTGGCATACGAGTGGCATGAGGCAACCGAGTACGTTTTTATATTCATCGTTCTCTTCATCATAGCCCGGCGCTGCGATTTCACACACGGCAAATAAACACAGAAATAAACATCAGGCGTTTGGCATGGAGTTGCAGTCGCTCTACCTCTTAAAAATTATAGAATAATTGGAAATGTAAACTGGTAATGAGAAACATATGCCGGGTGGTTAATTGGTCCTGAAAGATAACTGCACACGGCTTCAGGAGGAAAATCATTTCAGTCTGAAATGTAGATTTTCCGGGTTTAAAAAAAAAGAAAAGAACATGATCTAAACCAGGTTGGGCATGAAATCCCAGAGTGGGAATGTTTATTTAAAATTAGGCTTTGAGAGCCAAGAAGCCGCAGAGGCTTTGACGACTGAAACCACGGCGAGGACAGAAGACACACATGGTTCCAGGGCTCGAGCTACCCCCGAATATCAACGCGATAAGGAAGAAACTCAACTGTCATCACACTGGACTGACTGAAAACAATCCAGCGTTTAGACTTTGATACTTAAAGTTGCTGCAATTGATTTTGTTGGCTGCTTTTAGAGCTAAACAGCATTATGAGCTGAAGTTCTGCATACAGTATTCACTCTACTTATAACCCTGATTTAGTGATTATAGAATAACTGTAAGCAATAAAACACACATTTCCTCAATTCTATACAGTTAAGAGCAGCAGCTTGACGTTAGCAGCAGGAAGGGGAGATTTATTTCTGCCCCAATGGCAGTTGACAAGAGCACGCTGCAGTTCCACAGCTGACCACAGTTATGTGGGGCGCTGTTGAGGACCTGGGATTTACTGCCCAATGACACGAGTCTGACTGTCAAGCTTCTCACGCGGCGAATAGTCAGTCATAGTAGCACGAAGGAGATTCGACTGCACCCGAGGGCTTCACCTCTACTCAGAGAGGTAACGATGAGTCGCTCCAGGGCTCTTCACCCGGCAACAGAGGCTAAAATGGGTCAATACATGAGCACTGTTACAGCAACGCTAAAATTTACCATGTGTTTCTTGTCAAGTAGTCAAGATCAGAATGATTTCAACAATAGAAGAGAGGAATTCATTTTATTTGATACCTATACTTAATTTTAGATCCTGCAATGCTTGGACAGAAACGCTACAAGCTACAGTGACTGTTGATGTAAACATTGACCACACAGTCAGATACTTAAACGTAAGTTGAACCATATCCAGAGGTCAACCATCTACCCTCAAAGGCACTACATCACTGCAAACAAGACACTCGCTCTTCTGTCTGGATGACAGATTTCCTGCAGGTGGAGGTTAATCACTGAGCACTTTCACTATGTTGATACATGAGTCTGAAGATTCTCTTTCATGTGGACGGAAGAGGAAAAAAAAGCATATCATCCTCCATCGAGCATAAAAGATGAACAATAAGGGAGAGCAGAGAAAGGAGGTGACGTGGCCCTTTCTTCTATGGAATTCCTCGTTCCTTTGATTATGTATTTATGATCCCATGAAACATCCTCTCATCCGGGGTTAGCTCCAGTTCAGCTTGAGTCATCGATTCCTCCCGATTTGTTTTATAACTGGGAAAAGGACAGGAAGTAGGTTTGTGAGTGACTGCCACACCTGGTTCAACACAGGAAACTGTTTGGATTGAAGATATCGAACATATTCTTCTACCTGCATTTGTTAAAACTTCTTAATGAAACGGCCAAAGACAGTTTTGCCTGCAGTGATATGCACTTTTTAAAAAATATGTTAAAAACAGAAGGGCACTCAGTCTCTTTATATTCCCGGGGAAATGAATGAAAATTCAATATGTCCTTCCTTGGCTCATACTGCACCCTTCCGCCGAGTTTGATGAAAGTCCTCCAAGTAGTTTCGGGTGAAATCCCGCCGACATACAGGCACTCGGAGAAGACCTACGGACCTACGAACACCCCCGCAGCATCACAGTGATCATATAAAAGCATTGTTCTGTTAGTTGATTCCCCATCAACTGACAACTTTCTCTCTTCAGATGCAAGTGCGGATGTGAACTGGATCAAATGCCTCCGTCAGGTTACATCCAACACACACACACTCGAATCACCTATATTATCTTCACATAGTCGCACCGGGACAAAAGGTAACTCCCCTTCAATCTCCCCCCTCCCTCTCAAACTCCCCGAAAAGACTGAATCTGGTTCCGAAAGCACGCACCGGGAAAAACACGTACAGGGCAGGAATGTCTCCAATCAGCCGACACGGACCCCTATCCATGTCCAGGGGCCCCCATCCAGCAGCAGACAGTGAGATCCGCCCACCTGACACGAGCTGATGAAGGAGTTGGAGCGAGTTTAAAGCAGGATGGGCGCCGGGATCACGTAATGTAGCTCTGCTGTCAGCAGATCATCCAGGGAATATGTGCATCTGCACTTTGCACATGAAACCATGTGTGGGCAATTTGTAAGCCTGAACAGGTGATGGGAGTGAAACAATCACATAACCGGGGGGGTGGACCTGTCGAATCACATGTGATTGTGTTATGCTGATTCAGCTCGATGAAACTGATTTGTGACATCCCAGAAGGCCGCAGCTGTTAATAGCAAAACAACCGCTGTGTTCAACACGTTATTAAGCCACGACATCAAATAAGATCGCTATCAACTCCAACAGTAAAGGCTCAGGGGGAACCTGAAGGCATCGCCATTGGACGACCCGGGACAAAGGACGGCCGCCAGTGTCGTAACCCTTCACAATGACGGACGGAGTCATGATAGTGTGTTTTGTAAGGAGGTGATTGTCAGATCAGTTTCCTACTGACATTCCTCAAGGGGGCGCTGTTGTGGTGGGGCGGAAACCGAAGGACGAAACACGACAACACACGGTTGAAGAAAAACAAAAGAAACGTCACTGTCACGTACCATTAATGGCGAGCCCACGTTAGCGTAGCAACGTAGCAGACGGCCTTTAAAAGTAAATACGACCTCTGGCAGCAGACTCTCCAAGCTCTTCACCTATCGGTTGAACAGATGAACCGTCTTGCAGCCGTAACATTCGTCAGCTGACACACTCGCTTAAGGAAAACTCAACAGCTGAGGTGGAGAAGAACATTTCACAGCTGGATTACAGGTCAGAGTGATCATCTTAGACTGTAAATCTTTACTGTTTTTTAGAAACTAAATTGAGGATTTGTTGCGTCGTTGATTTGCCCAAACAAAGATGAGGAGTGAAAGGGAGGGATGTGACCTGCGGTGGAGACGAGGAGCTTGTCAGCTCTGACTGAGCTGAGGTTTT
The DNA here is from genome assembly GCA_901007825.1 of Macroramphosus scolopax. Classification (NCBI taxonomy): domain Eukaryota; kingdom Metazoa; phylum Chordata; class Actinopteri; order Syngnathiformes; family Centriscidae; genus Macroramphosus; species Macroramphosus scolopax. The sequence continues at coordinate 73,675 of CAAKHC010001063.1, forward strand.
AGGAGGATGATGAGGAGGAGGTACGAGCTCATCACTAAACACTCGATTCATCAAGCAAACCTCTGTGGGTTCAGGAAATATGACTGCCATCTGCTCTCCTGCATGCAGGGGAGTGAGAGGTGGAGGAGGTCGCGGATGGAAGGAGTGTGGATGTCCCAGACAGACTTCATTAGATGTCTGACCGCAGATGGCGAGTCTCCACCACCGGGGCCACCCAAGTACAGCTCAAATTCTAGGGGGGGGGGATTAGAGCTCCGAGAGGGGGTATGGTGATGGGGACGGGGGAGATAGAGCATGACAGCAAATCTACTCTTTGTCTCACACATACCATTTCCAGAGCGCCAGCAGCCTTCTGGAGGGCGTCGGCGACCGTCATGGCGGGTGCAGATCCACCGGTGACAACGCAGGCGGAACGCGACAAAGTTTCTGAAATAGAAAGGACATGTGACTGGTTAGATAATGTGGTGCTGAAAGCCCGATGAACAGTGATGATTGGCAGGAACACAAACGGACCAATGACAGGTGGAGAAGCTTACGATACCACAGCATGCAGCTCTTCACAAGTCATTTTTGATTTGGATACAGAAAAGGTGGAAATGGTGGAGATAATCCCTTTGATTTGGACTTTTTTTTCCTTTCTAAGGTTTATTCTTCATGTTAATTAGTCTAGTTGTGTGTTTTAGAACAGCATCAACTCATCATAGCCGTCGCTGAAAACTCAGCAGACCTCCGGCGCAGCTACCTCACGTACAGGCCGTCTATTGTGAAATCTATCCATAATTCAACAAGCACACATTTCTCAACAGGATGCACACACACGTGTATGACCACACACACACACATACACACACAAACCATGTGTGTATACATGTTCAGGGCCCGCAGAAACACAAACACACAAATTGAAACGCTGGACAGTTTCTCAAACTGACAGATGGGAGAATTTTCCTTCCAACGTCTTCCATAAAAAATAAAAACACACACACACAATGAATTCTTTGACTTCGGAGGCTCTGCCAATAATCACCTGATGTCATCATAAAACAGGTGATTGTTGGTCCAGGTGCTGGCAGGGTGAAATATCAGGCTGCGTTTATTTCCATTTCTCTGATTGTGCTGACTTTCTCTCGGACGACGGCCGCGGCGCTGCGACTGACCGCTGCCAGACAACCATACAGAGTTTCCTGCTCTGAGCACAGCGAAAGGCTGACTTTGGTTCAATGTCGACTTCTCTCTTTCACGTGCATCCTGTGTGGATGTGCGCATACAGTCCACTGGAGGCAGGAAACACTGACACGTATAGAGACGGTGACTCACCTTTGATTATCGACTCTGCAGCTGCCAAATCCCGTTTGTATGTTACCTGCAGGACAGAAAAGGGTCAGAGTTACTGATTGCATCCTCATTATCTCACCGGCCAACAAAGTCTGTTTACAGAGTTCATCGATGCATGGAGGCACATTACTTGTGAGCAGGTCTTAAGGCGGATTATTCTTCGTTCGTTAGACGACCTGACGTTCAGCCTCTCCAGAAATGTAACTGCATGTCGTGGCGATGTAGATCGAAACAAACAGGTCTAGTCAGGGACGGATACCCTCAATCTCCCTGCAAGGTATTGTCCCCCACTAGTTTCCACAACATCTACTCCGACGTCAGAGTACTTCTCAGTGTTCCATCAGAATTATCTGCTCAGCTTCAGTCATCATCAAGTCCATGATGAAAGTCAACACGGTGGGCAAAGTTCATTGCATAGCGACATACAAGTACAAATATTAAAGAACACAACGTTTAACGGTTCGGACGTAGGATGAGCGTTGAGACGCAAAACTTCCCGTGGACTTCTCTCAGGTTCAGGGAGCTACTTTTAGTGCTAAAGTGCTTTGTGAAGCTCTAAAGTTCTAAAGCTGGAACTGACGCCGCTTCATTCTGATGGATTGTCTTGAGTCGTCTTCAGGTGCAGATGCAAAAGTCACATACTTAATGTACCTCATGAGGTATTTGTTTGGTCTGTTTCCAGTTCACTTTGCCACCTATTAGGCAGTTTTGCGACTCTGTAGTTAGCCGGCCATTTACGACGGGCCGACCACAGGGCTGTTTATAAACAGGATCAATCCTCCTGCCAGGCCGGGCTCGATGCTAATTGGACTCATAAATACACATAACTTTTGCGACAGCTTGGACAACAACTTGTATGTCCAAACATAAGGAAAATTAATATGAGAATACATATTTATCTACTATTATTGAGTTACCTTGTGAGTTTGCAGAACACCACCAACACAGGAGGATTCATGTAAACATTTGTGCCGTAAATCACCATTTTAGTATTTCCTCTCGTGCCAGCAATGCTCACTTTCATGTGGTGATCTTTCTCTGTGACCATATGATAAATCAGCGGCGGGAGCCACTGTGCTCGCCAACGTGTCACCATGTGTTATCCCAAAACCCTGAAACAGGCCCCTGGCGAGCTCACCTTCCACAGTGTTGGCGGACCCTCGATGAGCTTGGCGTTGGTGCCGCAGTACTGCAGAGCCAGATGGAGACACTCGGTGCCAAACTCAAAGTCTGACTCGCTGCACTAAAGTGGGGAGACGACAGAAAGACAACTGTTGACAACAGCTACATAGATACGCTGATAATCCGTGAAATAAAAGTGCAAATACTCCGACACACGTCTGTAAATCTGAAGACCTGTTGGCTTCAAACAGAAGGAAAGTGTCAGGATGATGCTGTACGCCTTTCCAAGGGAGATTTAATGTGATCTGACATTCTCAGTTCGATTGGCAGGTAAGGGCGGCATGGCAGGAGGAAGAGGGGTCGTCCCGTGATCGGATTGTTACCGGTTCAAATTCGTGCTGGTGTTGTAAGACACTGATCCTCTAATTGCTCCTGATGCCGTCGTCATCAAGACATTCTTTGGAAGGGGAAATGTGACTTGTGTCCTTTGTCAGATTTATGGAAATCTCTTCAGGTTTCGTGAGAATGTGTCTGTGACTATAATGTTTTGGAGCACGCAGACAAAAGCTCCAGAGCTCCAAGCTCACAAGCTCCTCTGATGTATCACAGACATAAATGTCTGGATCTGTCTGTGGCAGGCTTCAGAAATGAGAGCCAATGAGAGCCCAGGTCACAACCTAGAGGGGGTCACCTGGTTGAGGCGTCGTCTTTAACAACAGGATGTTTCTGTAAGTACATTTATACTATGGACCAAAGCTTTCCACACAAATATTGAACACTTGGAAACATTTTTTTTTGGTGGTTTGCAACTTGGATTGCTTGTTTCTCTGGAACAAACATGCAATCCACAAGCGCCTGTTTCTCTGGGACGACCATAATTGGGAACAAAACATCCCGTGTCTCCTTATTTACCCCCTAACTCCCCCCAGCCCCTCCCCTCCCCGCAATCGCCACTCAGTCGTGTCGTGTTTAAACCACCAAGGCGACGTAAAGATTCATGACTCAAGACCGAAGCTCCACTTTGAAATTTGTGTTGTGTGAAAAGTTGGCCTCAAGGGAAATATCACCACACAATCATTGGAAGTTGTATAAAAATAAAAAAAAACTACCATTGAAATTGCAGGAACTTTGAGATCATAAATATCTTAACTGACGGCCAATTTGGCCGGTTGTTCTCAAGAAAGATGGCTCCACCGACCGAGCATCATCATCATCATCATCATCATCCTTAAAACCACAAAGGTTCTTTCAGTGTCTGCGCCAGCGTGACGCTCCGAATGTTGTGTCAACTTGCATGTGCGGTTTGCCTCACGTTTGTTCATTGAGTAAGAGTCACACCATGATTGTCTGCAGACTCTGCAACTGAGAGTCTTAAAGCATTAAACTCTTCTTTGTCTTGTTCCTTCTGCTTATATCGTCCACAAAATATCTGGAGTCTTTCTTTCACCGTGGTCATTGTGACAGACGGTGTTTGCACGGAAGACAAACTCTGCTGGAATCACGTTTTACTGCAGATTCTTCAGAGGAGTCTGTGTTCTTTGGCCGCTGGACTCCTGGCGCTGTAACAAGGACCTGCAAGGACATCATCCCACATGTTTCTGAAAGCTTCACACAAGCTCCTATATGTGCACGAACAATAAAAACATCATCTGCAGGGAAGCAGACGGATCGAGTAGAGAATTCTGCAGCTTTTCATTCCCCAACATTAAAAATCCCACAAATTAAAGGTTTATTATTGTTCGCATCAGTTAAACATCTGTATTTCTCCAAGTTTTATTACCAGGTTAAAACACTTTGTTCTGATATATTTTATTGCTGGGCAAAACTACTAAAATACATCATCTAACTATTATGGATAAAAAAATTTGCAAATGTGGCAACAAAAGCTGGAAGATATACGAGGTGCAGGCCCGTCAAAACCAGCTGTACATCAAAAAGATGTTTCGGTCCGTTGAAATACATTCAATAAAAAACCTGATGTTAATGGTCAAGGCCCAATTCGAGTTCTAAGAACTGTGAACAATAATGTCCAACCCCTATTTACCTTATTGTGCATAATCAGACTATAATGAAATGTTTTCTGATTCAATTGTTCATTTTTTTGTTATATGTTTAGGCAATAAAGAAACTCCCTGAATTGACACGGCTTTTTGTCCGGAGGGAAAAACAGTCAAATTTAAGGTGGGTAGAAAACGCTGTGGAAACGTTTCGCCACTAGAGGCAAACTGAAGAAACACTGAAATCTCATTGCTGCACTTTGTTCACGAGTTTTTCGTTTTATGTTATTGTTTGGTTTGGTGCAATAAAGTTCTACTTCCCTGCCGGCTGCTGCTGCTGGTCGCGGCGCTAATGAGAGACGTGAGAAGGATCCAAAACAGGAAGCGATTTAAAAGGCACAAAAAAGAAACACCTCGGCATGTAAAGATATTAATAATTAAAGAATAATGAAACTAAGTATCTCCTGTTATGTCGATGAATATCAACATCACGGTTTCCGCCCCTGATATCACCTTCAGATGAATGTCTGTGCACGTTATTGTGCCTCTGAACCTTTCATTTGTGTTTTGGTCCACTGCTGGGAAAGCTCAGCTTGTGAAGATCACACGTACGTTTGGATTCAGGCGATGAGCTCACCTGGTTTAAAAATACCGTCCGGACAACGAACGCCACCTGAGATTGTGCGCCAGTAATATTTTATCAGGCTGTGTGAGAGAGAGAGGTCTTTTCATCCAGGGACCCTGGAAATGACGGGAGAAATCACATGAGGAATATGCTCCTCAGTCTTGAGGTAATTCAACCTCCAGCATTTTTCCTCCCGGTACAAAAGCCCTCCGCTGGGGACCGGATAAAGTGTCTCCCCCCTCTTTTGTCTTCTCAGCCCCAAGTTCTTCTCCTGTCAATGGATGTCGAGCTGCAAACCTGCAGCTCCCAGAGATTTTTCATGAGCATGTCCTACAGTCCTAACCTGACACTTTCCCTTCTTTTGAAAGGCTGAAGAGGAGGAGAACAGGAGCAGGGGGGAGTTGGAGGGAGGATATGGGGGGGTCACACACACCCACAGTTCAACCTCCTCCATCTCCGTCGACCAAAGTAGAACTTTATAATACTTCTGCAGAATAACAGAAAAGTGTTTCCCACAGAATCAGACGATACTTGTGGCGGCGTTTTGTTTTGCTGTTAACCTTTGTAGCCTAAAGAGGATTGTGCACCTCAGTTCTTCTCATTGATTATTGGTCATTTGTGGTTGTGGTTGTTTCTCTGATCTTCTGGTTCAGGAAGGCTGTAAAACAATTGTTTGACCAGGTAGCACAAACTCAGTGTGAGGGAGAGAAAGAGAGGGAAATATCATCGTCGTCGTTAGCTCACCAAAACTGCAGTTAGCAATGTTAGCTGATGTCCACTAGCACACGGACAAGCTAACTAGCGCAAACTAGCTCACTTAATTAAACTGAAAGCTACGTCCTTCAGCGCTCTGCTGAGTCTTCCTTGCGACCAATTGGTGTCAGTAAATCTTTCCATTTTTCAGGTATATTAGTGTGATAGCATTTGCATGTACGTATCACAAGGTTTGCGAAAAATCTTTGCATCGTAAATTATGGTAGTGAGGTTCACTTTGGGATCCGTGGTACCGTCGGTAGTTAACAGAGGAATCAATGGCATCTCGACATATTTGACGAGCATCATTTCTACAGTAGTAACAACAGTGAAATCAGAACAATATCAGGTATCATATCCATAAAAGAGCAAAGGAGGAAATCAGATTACGTTCATATATATAGAGTGATACAGTCGTAGTAAAGAGAGAAAACATGTTTCCTGATTGCAACCGTCAGACAAAACTAAAAAGCACGGCCGTCCCCTTTTGCTGCTAGCCAGACCTCAACCACAGCATCATAAAACATCTGTATAATTCAAGACTGCTTGGTTTTATTTTGGAAGGCGACTTGTGTCTGGAAGTACCAGTTAATCAAGCGCTGGTTCATCAAAAATAATCATAATTCTTCTCCTAATAAGAGGATGTTGCAGGTGGAGTCCTGAGCTCCTAAATATGAATATAATTGACCCTTCAACGCCTCTAACATGATGCTTTCTGCACTCGTTCCTTGTTTGGAATCTGGCACATTCACCACACATTAACCACAGGTAAATTTAGGAACAGGTTGTACCCTCTGGTAGGCTTGATGGATGACATCGTATGCGAATCCCTGAGGCATCTCGCTGGCTCTGTACTTGGCTCGCTCCAGAGAATGATCCAGGTAGCCCTCTGATGTGGTGGCTATCACCGTGGAAACAAGGGGTCTGATAGCCCCGGCTGCCTGGGTGAGAAGAAGAGGAGGGACAACGTGTTTTTGGTATCTTTTATGAACCATTGAATACAGTTGAGAGAGAAATACAAACCACCCAAACTGAGTATGAAGAAGTTGAAGGAACAAGAATGTCAACAGGAACATTCCTGATGAGATCAAATGCCTGAACTTGGACTAAACGTTCCTGATGGCTTAGCTGGTCACAAACCCATATTTGTTCACATTTCACTCTATTAATAAAATGAATGATGTCTCGAGAGTCCCAGGGAGCTGCGAAGACAGTGAGCCAGCGTGAACAAACTCTGGGACGCTGGATGAAAGTGAGCCGTCATGTGCTTTTCTTTCTGCGACAAGTCGAAATGTCTGCAGAGCAAACGTGGTGCCGTTCAGTTGCTTCTTAAATGGCAATGTGACATTTACTGAAGCGACAGAGAGGAGGGATGGATTCAATTAGCAGGGTTCTGTTTTGGATCATTTGGCAAAATACCCAATTACCTCCTCGGAGCAGTTAATCAGAAGGGACAGCTTTTGTCCCGTTAGACGGTTCAACATGTCGAAGCAGGAACAGCAGAATTATTCACGTTCATTATAGCTAACATGAAGAAGCAAAACTAAATCAAGATGGACGACCACCAAAAACAAGGAGAATCACTGATGAAATCGTACACATTTTACACTCGGTCCTTTAACATCTTAGTGTCCCATTTCACACATGTCACGGCACTTTGTTTCGGCGGCAGCACGAAGGTGCCACACTGGTGGAGCTTCCTGCTTCTCCATTCAAAATAATCAACACATCTGAGATAATATTTTCATCTCATCACGGCCTGAGCGGAGGCCGCTCTGAGGAGTAAACAGTCAGCGAGGGCGTGCAGGTGAAACGGCGAGCGAATGAAAAGGAAAGCAAACATGTGTTCTGTGTGTTACACATGCTGTTAAAATCTGAATTAATCTGCCGCGCTTCAGCGGAGAAGGGCTGTAGCGTGGATATCGACAGGATAATGAGGACCAGGCCGCCTGCTGTTCATCACAAAGCACACACACGCTCAGTTTCTCACACAACCTGTGTGACCTCCATTCAACCTGCCTTTTCTCAGCTTGTGAGGTTTATCCATGAATCACAGGGAAACTAATCTCCGTCAGAGTGGCTTCGACTTCGGCCCCGAATGTTTTCCGTCTACCGCTGATGATGTGAACGCCATCACCGGCAGCAATGCATCTGTCATCATGACAAACAGTCCATGTAAAAAGGTTGGAAAGTTAAAAAGGTCCAATCACAAGAACAGTTTGTCTCATTTGGTCCGAACCAGACTGGAAAACTTGACTGTTGTTGTATATTACCATTTAGTTTGTTTACACTGCGAATGAAGCAGATTGTGCAGAAAACAAAAGTCACATGTGGCGACCTGTCAGGTGACAGGTTCGATTCCAGGCCGTGCAGCTGCAGCCTGATGGATGTGTTTACGCCGAGCTGTAATTCTCTGGTTTCCAGCTAAAAGCACAAGAAGAAAATAAGTAGGAGCAACATCTAAGATTTAATTTAGTCAATGCGGGTGCTTTCCAAGCTTCAGGAACTTCTGGCAAATTTTGGGTTGTTTCCTCTGGTTGCAGGCGGATAACGATCTTTCTCTGAACTGCCGTTCTCTTGGAAATTGACACTTTGCCGCTTTCCTGTGCTCCTGGAAAATCTGACAGCACATCTTCAAGTCATATTCAGGGACAAGCCTTGGAGACAGCTTTTGATTGTTAAAACGTCCAGAATGGGACACTTACAGGGTTACAAACACTTCATTACAGCAGGACGACCATCTGCATTGAAATAATTTAACGCTCACTGAGAGCGAAGGCCCCATTTCCATTCATTACGGAACCGGTCTCCCATGTGTGTTAGGTGTGGACGCTGATGAAGATCACGAATTAACAAGTGGAACATTCCACTTCTGAGCCTGTTATTTGGTTAGACAATCTTGACTAACGTCGTGAAAATGACAATGAGCGTTCAGTTTGTCTCCTGACCGGTGTTAGCCCTGACGAATGCAGCGTTCAGCAGTGATGTGTCTATAACATTAGATATATATGTAGGAAATAAACTACTTCAAGAAGCACTGGTATGAATACAACATAGAATACAACTACCCTTCCCAAACCGGCCAGTTCCTCGTTGGGGGCAGATTTGGCCTAAAGGTTGGAGAAGCAGGCTTGGTAACGAAATTCTGGTGCGATTCCCATTTCCTATATATGTTCAGTCAGGTGCGCTGCTCTCCTAAACAATACCAAAGGTAACTTGTATAATACTGACCCCTTGTTCCTTGGCAGCAGTGGCTATCTGGTACAGAAAGTCCTCCTCCACAAAAGGCCGCACAGCATCGTGGATGATGACCACCTTCGGCCTTCCTGCAATTGACCCCTCCTCCTCCTGCTCCCCCTCCCCCAGAGCCAGGACGCCATTACATATCGACCTGTGGCGAGTCGAGCCGCCCGGCACCACTCGAACCTTGCTGTGCTGGAAGCGCTGGACGATGTCCGTCATCAGGTCGATGTTTTCTTTGGCGACAACGACCACGATGCTGCAGATCCATGAAACCCTGCGATATGAAATGAACATAATTTAATACATCGTGATTATCGGCTATAGGTGACTGACTCACCTCCAGCATCCCTGTGTGTAAACTGAAGGATGCTGGAAAATCCTGCATCCTAAATCCGGATGCTCAATTTGAAGCCAAATATATGTGTGTGGCGAAACACATGGCAGGACAAATTCCCTATAGCCTGGTGCCCAAAATTGACGTCCCTGGTCTGCTACAATATATTTTGCTGGAATTTATTTGAACTGTCCCTTTAATTGTGAAGCAGTTACAGGTGTCACTAACTCTCGTAATTGCGTTTCTCTTTCAACAAAGCATCATATTTTATGAGTTTATACTTAAAGATAATTTTAAATATAGAGGGTTTGGAGCAGCTACGTTTTAAACTGCTGGAAGAAAAGCAAGAGTAGTAAATTTGTGTCATCGCCAGTGTCATTAGAAAAGTGTAAAGCCTGTGCAGATACTACGACCGTTAGCGGAAGTGTAATTTAACATCACCTGCTGGGACTCACCTGGATGCAGGAAAGTAAAGAGAGATTTAAAATTCTATTCGAGTCCTACCTCTCAAACGCCTGAATGGTGTAGCTGATGAGCGGTCTGCCCAGGAACGAGCAGAACTGTTTTGGTGTCTGCAGCCCGGTCCTCTCTCCAGTGCCGCCAGCGGGGAGAACCACCGACACCGGGAAGTCAACACTGCGTTCCGCCCCTTTGTGATCGCTTTTCCCGGCCACGCGGGTAAGGAAATTCCCAGGATGAGCGGGCCTGCCCGGGTCACAGTTATCGCGCTGCATGTTTAAGCGATTCACGTCTATCCGTTCGTGGTTAGGTAGTCATGGCAGGTCATTCCCAAGAATTCCCATCTAGTGGGGAGGTGGTGTGACGCTGCAACGTGGATCGTTTGTGAATAACCACAAGCTTAAAGACTCACACGGTTTACTTCCGCTTAAGAATTTCAAAATAAAAAACTTTCTTCCCTCGTTACAAACATAATTAAATATTCAGTATTAAAAGATAGAACAGAAGCTTTAGTCTGCATCATATTTCGTCATCAAAACTATGTGTGAATTATTTAAGTAATTTCATGCATGGAGAAAGTATAAAGATTATCTACTTATAGAGTGTAGTGGTTAATTGTACTGAATTCAAAAAAATACATATATATGATATATAATATTAAAAGTTAGCATGCAAAGTTTGTACCTACAAAGGATCACAGCTGTTTGGGAGGATCTTTGCTCTAAAATATCACAGGGGAAAAAAATAAAAATGGCAATACTAATTCCAAGTAAAGCTCCAATTCATTGAACTGTACTTTACTTAAGGGAAGAATGTGAGTTTATATATAACTAATCAGGCCATAACAGTTTGATCATGATTGAATGTAGGTAAAAGGTATATTGATTTCCGGTCAAATTATTGTAAATTCTTGGAACTTGACGTATCTCTGCGAAAATATCGCCGTAAGTCCAATTCTGGCGTGATGTCCGTCTCCCACAGCGGTGAAAGCAACATGATTAGCAAGTCTCGCGTGATGTCAAGAATAAACGTTTTACCTTTGAAAACTTATCTTGCAAAAAAAGTTTTTTAATTTGACAGTTCTTAATTGTGTTATCTAAACACACCATCTATTATATTCAGTTAGAAAACAATATCCTAATAAATATTAACATATTTAGAATTTAGGAATGATCACCTCTTCCTTTCTTGGGCTTTCAAAGTTAATCAAAATAGTTAAGCTTCTGTTTGGATAATATAGCACAATAAAAGTGTATTTCATCAGTGAGTTTTGTACAGTATGATGTGATGTCATACCTCCACTGACAACAAAACATGTGATTAAAAAGTGATATTTATTTCATATAAAGTTATTACACAAATCTTTGATGACAAAGCTTTTCCAGACTTCACCCACATGCAGACGCTGCTTGAGCAAAACATGTTGCCTCAGAAAATATATTACATCATAAATCTTACATAGTAACATTTTATACACATGGCTATACATACTTAAAAAGTGAGCATTTGATGTATATGTACAAGTATTTACAAGAGATATTATTAGCTCTCCGGTGTTTGAGCCTCAAGAGGTGGCTCCAGGTGTCCATCTGCGAATAAAACGGTTATAGAAACGCATGCACGGGGCTACATCATGGACAACGTGGGTTCCGGAAGCTCTGCAGAATGTTCACCCCCAGTTTTGTTCACATTATCTTTAATCACATGGATTAAAATGTCAAGAATATTCCTTAGCATTCTCTCAGGAGCTCTCCATCATAGTGAGGAACCAGCTTCACATAAATCAAGTCCCAGTCACATTGAGAGATAATCCACAATTGCAAACTGGTCGAAGTGCCTCAATATCACAGAGGCAAACTCTGCTTGGTGTGTTGGTTCACTCAGGGTTCAGTCTCGTGCCAGTTCTCACTCAGACGCTTCTTCCCCAGCCTCCTATTGCTCTTGGACTTGTGTACGAGCTGTGGCGGCGACAAGGCCACCTCCTCAAACTTGCTGCCTGATTCGTTGTGCTGCCTTGTGTACCTCTTGCACTTGCAGGAGGTGACCACTGTGATTTTGTACGTTCTCGTGCTGCCGTCCTGGCACTGAAGCTGGATACGCTGAGTACGGGTCTTGTCGTTGACGCATCGCCAGTCCTGGGTGCTGCCGCGGCGACCCCAGAACTTTTTGCCGTAGGCCCCGCCGATCCAGTTTTGAAGCATCTGAGCTGGGAGACACTCACCGGCACACACAAGCTCCTTGATGGGGTTGATGCTGGTGCAGTGGCCATCGGAGATATACTTAGTGGACCTCAACTCTCTGCATCCAATTTGGCCTCGTTCTGTGGGAAAACAATGAGAGTTAAATAAGGGCCCTTAAAATATATTACATATTTCTAGCCGCACCCATGCACATCATAATAATATTTCATCACATTGCTGAAGGATTTTTGTTGGTGATAGTGGATCACTGCCCAGCCCTTCAGCCTTCAGATTATAGTGGTTATGAGCCTGTTTGCAGTCTCTGGCAAGTCCCATCAAGACAATAGCACGTTGACCTTTCGTATACCTGCCAAAAGATCGTTGTTTTTTTATTAGTGTAACTGGACTTTAAACGGAGGATTACATCTGCGCAGGAGTTACAACTGTCACCTTTCTTCTGTTGCAGGCTAAGAACACCGTCCCTGCATGCTCGCCGTCCCCCCACCACTGTAACCCAAGCTCAGGTCCATTCTTAACATCATACACCTCGGTGACAATGCCCACCTGTCAGTGACAGGGTTTGATGAATGAACAGGGGTGAGGCTCTGTCTCCCTCTCTCCCTCCCTCCCTCCCTTCCTTCCTTCCTTCCTTCACGGACGGTTGCTAACAGAGCATGTCAAACGGCATCACGGGAGAACGCCTCCATTCATCTGTTCTTTGCACCTTGGGATTGCTTTTAGCTTTGAAAGGTGCTATATAAATCCAATATATTATTTTTATTATTATCATTAATATTATAACTTACACCTTGCTGGCTGCCAAGCCTTTCGGGGACCCTGTCATCCCAGCTTGGCCGACAGCCAGCCAAGTGCATGTTCCGACGGGTGGTGTTGCCTCTGCTCACTGTGGTGGTGAGCGGGGAAATATGTAGTCTGTGCTAGAGGTTACAGGAGCTGCATGATCTCAGTGAGAGTGGAGGAACAATAATAGCTCTAAGACTTTAAGGTGAATTTAAAGTCCTACTTTGAAATATTTACTATCAGTGTGTGTTTACTTTCTGCAAATAGCCGCTGTATGATAAATTTTGAATATGAATATGTGTGTTTCTATAGTATGATGATGATGATGATCGGATTAAATGCATGATTTAATGGGTGTGTCAATTTGCTATTTAAATGTAAAAAAGTTTAGTTAATCTGAAGTATGTGCAGAGTGTTTGGCTGCATGAGACCTTTAAATCCCAAGAATCCAGATATCTTGTTCATAAAAAGGAGCGTCCGGGTGAGTTATTGCTCTGTTGCTGCAAATTTAGGCTGCATAAACTGCAAAATAGGCTGAAGAATTTCAGCAAACTCTAGACATATTGTAGTCAAATATCATGACTGTGAGGCAGGAGACAAATTTAATTGAAAGAAAGTAATAAAACATCTTTGAAATAAAGTCAGAAAAAAAAATCTGGTCTACTATAAATATGTACTAGTACACACTCTATAGTCAACACAAAAGCATCTGGTGTGCCTGACAGTTGAGTAAATGACGAAGCAGAGCATCCTCCGTCTCTTCTTACCGCTTCTGTCGTGCGCCGCGCCGGCCGCTCCTCTGCCGCCGGACCGCGCGCGGTTCAGGGACACGTTGCTCTGAACCTCCGGCACCGGCGCGCTCACGTGCGTGAACAAGAGCTCCGTGGCGTCGTTCGTGAATCCTTGGCAACTCCTCAGGAGGATGCAGAGGAAGACCAGAGCATGGCCGCACTCGTACGCGCTCAGGTGCATGGCTGCTTTCTGGAGGGGCTAGATCCGGCTGAGGGCTGTCTGGTGCTGGACCATCATCCGCTGCCGCTGCCCTTTTATAGCTGCAGCCGGGCCGCCTCTCTCTCTGGCAGCTGCTCAGGTGCGTAGCTGCTGATTGGACGCTGGGAGTCTAAGCCCCGCCCAGTGCTTTTACTTTGCAGGGTTAAAATGTGATCCTGGATGCTCGAGTGATGACGATGATGATGATGATGATGATGATGATGATGGGTTTAGGCGTCTTGTCATAGTTGGCACATTTACTCATGATTTGGTTTGCCTCTGTAGACGCCTCATGTTTTCACAGTCATCCAACCATCATCAAATATTTGATCAAATTTTAGAAAATATGATTTAAGTCATGTTTTCAATAGAAATATTTCAGTAGGCCGAGGTGGTAAAGATAACCAGGTAACTTCATGATCATAGAATAGAAACAAAAGTATTTAATGATGATTAGACTTTTTCTGGGTGAATATCAGTTCAACATCTGCTTCATTTAAATGCAGTGGTTTCTACATTACCAAAGAGATGGATCAGATCAGAAATCAGAATTAATAACTGGACAGACGGCTTCCCTCAGAATAAAAAAGCCGACATCAAGCTTTTCCTGGCCTGCGATAATGAAACGGAAAACCAACTTTGTTCTAAAGTAACAACAAAGATCTAAATGTATGCAGACTTGACAGTTTAAAAGCTATTCAATGGGTCTGCGGGGGCCAAATATGTGTCACCGTTACTCTTGTTAAGTTGTTTTATCAGCAGGCAGTCGTGATGGTGTGTGGGAATGAACAGCCTTCGCTGTGAATGACTCCTGCTGTTCTGGGATTCTGCAGTTTCTCACACATGTCACTGCACCTCATCTTTTTTTTCATTCATCTCATCTCCAATCATTATCACATAGAGAATAATTGAATTTGAGCAAGCAGATCTTCATATCTGTACATCTATTCAAAGTTTTTGCAACAATACAGTCATTTCACGTTCCTCTTCTAACCTGGTGTGTCTGCTCACAAACTCTAGGCAACAAAAATATATCTATTGAGCACAAAATAGATTATTTATTATGGTGATGACTGAATGATTGTGATTGTAAACAATTGTTTTCTCAGCCCCTGAGTCCCATTTCTTGTCAAATGGAATGTCTGTACGTTCGTTGTATTAGTTCATACCAATTTAAAACATGTTTTATGTTCAACAGACTTTAATTTAAAATATGATTAGAAGGAAATACACTTTAATACACTTTCACATTACCATGTAAGTATTTTCATCATTGATCATCATCTTAAACTAACTAACTAATTACATTTCAGAGGTTGAACTTCATTACTTAAATTGATGGTTTTATTTAAGTCGCTGTGAAACTATAATTTCAGACATTCAGTAATATAACGTTTGTCAGAGGTCTAAAAGTAGATATCATAGAGAGTGAATTTTGGACATCGGCACCAAATGAAAGATAAATAGTCTCCACACTGGTTGAATGTGTAAAAGAAGTGAAGTTTCAACATAGTATCTGATAGTTTACAGTGTTGTCTTCACTGCCCTCTAGTGGTCGGAAAGGAAGTTGATCCAGAAGCCGGAGGGCGATGTGTTCACTTGCTGTTATGTGTACAAATCGAATTTTAATGATGTGAAATAAAGTACATTAACTGCAGGATCAGTTACTATATGAGTCTGTGAACTGAACTGAAGAAACAGTTTTCAACCAGTAAATACATTTTCGCCAGATGAAGAAGATCTTGCACCAGCTGTGAATCACTGGACTGATTTTCACTCAGACGTTCTCTGAGATCTGCTGCTGAGATTGATTGCAAACACTGTTTGACACTAATCCAGTCCTCTGCTGTTCATCTTTCACTGGCATTGGAGGATTAGTCAGATGTGTGCACAGCTGACGATTTAAGACACATGTTTTTGTCTGCTCAGAAGTTCTGTTGTCTGTCAGACACATGTTTGATCCAAAGATCAAACCCTGATATTGTCTGTGTCCACCGACCTCTCAATCCCTGTCAGTTACACATCTAATGATGCTAGCAGCCAGACTAACTGGAGTCTTTGTGCCCCCGCTGCACAAAACAAGGAGAGATATCATCACTGGTGTGGGAAACATTCAATCCAGGGAGGCGTCATGCAGACACACTAATTGTTGCTCGTGTGAATGAAAGCTGATCACTTGGGCAGAAGAGCTGCTTGTGCTTGGTAGCAGAGTAACAGCAACACCAAACTGCACTCTCGTCCCCGAGTCTGATTTCAGATCCTCCCAGGTGAACCGAGTCTGTCATTGAACTTCCCTCGCTGTCTCCTCACCTTTTTTGTTTCCCCCTCAAATTCATTCACTCCACTTCCGAGAGAAAAGAAAAGACAACACGACCGGTTCTCAGAAGAGTATTTACATGTCGACACCCCCCTCTTATAGCTCCATATGAGACCAGTGAAGGCTGAAGGTGAACACGATAGGTTTCCGGCTTTTTGTCTTCTCACTATGTAAAGAAACAGAAAGCCGAGAGCTGACTCCCCCACACCGACAGCGAGCCTCGGCATCAGGAATGTGGTTTGCCTCTAACCCACATGAAGTCAGCGGGGTTAATAGTGTTATTGACAAGCAGCATGGCAGGAGTGTGTGTGTGTGTGTGTGTGTGTCTGCATGTGCATGTGTGTGTGTGTGTGTGTGTGTGTGTGGATGGGTAAGTGCGGTGAAGAATTTGTAACT
>CAAKHC010001063.1:90246-103725 GCA_901007825.1 Macroramphosus scolopax
TGGTTTGCCTCTAACCCACATGAAGTCAGCGGGGTTAATAGTGTTATTGACAAGCAGCATGGCAGGAGTGTGTGTGTGTGTGTGTGTGTGTCTGCATGTGCATGTGTGTGTGTGTGTGTGCGTGCATGTGTGAGAGAGATCAGGAAGCACCCTCATGCAGGAATCGAGAGGTGTGTCAAGGGGGAGACAAAAGGACTTCACAACACCTGGAACAAAACCAAAGAAAGGACAATAGATGGAGGGAATGTGTCTCATCCTATTATTGTTCGGTGTATCACCACAGGGCCACAAAGGTCTATCGGTTTAGATGGATAAGACTTTATTTCATTGGAATGGAAACAGTTCCAACATGGGTTTAAAGGAGAAAAAACAAATCTATATATTATAGGGAGACTTTGAAGAGCTTCCAGGTTGGCCTGCATCATCCTGCACAAACTCCCCACTGACTCGTCCTGTGAAGAGAAACTGTGCACTCTCAGTTTCATTGCTGGAGACTGATGCGACTGTCTCGCGACACGTGTGCTCAGACGAGCAGCACAGCTGTTGTTGTTGCTGCTGCTCGCAACCTTCCTGGAAGAAAATGTTCTTAATTTATGTGGCAGGATCAGTTTGTCATCCAGCTGCTGCTCTTTTTACTGCTTAACAAAGGTGGAACCAAGTTGCTGTTTCGCAAGTCCCAAGTCAAGACTACGAGTTTCACGTCAGAAACTTGAAGTTTTGAGTCCCAAAGTCAAAATATGTTCTTTATAGACTTAATGCCTAGTTTACATATGTTTATATCAGAGTTACATAAATAATAAAAGGTGCTTCTCTCTTTTTTTAATTGTCCTATTTCAAGGAGTTCATTCACTAAATGCACAAATTTTTTTAGCATTTGGGGATTTGGGAGAGAGTCATGTTATAGTCAAAGTGACGTCACTGGCGTTAAAAGTCAAAGTCGATAGACAGGCATTTTATGATTTTTTTAGAGTCTGAAGTCATCAGATTTGACTCGAGTCTACGCCTGTGGACAGACGGTATCAAACCAACGCACCCTTTAGAGCAGGACACCGCTGTTCTCCTGTTCAAAGCTGCAATAAAGATATTGGGTTTCATTCAGACTGTCAAATAAAAACACCTTCTTACTCCCCCTTGCATTATATAAAAATGTACTCTTTGTAGTCGAATTGATTTAAATTGACCTTCATGCCTGTCAGCTCCAGTTAAATGTCGCCCTCTGCTGGTCATCTGCATTCACTGCAACTCCAGATTCTGTACTGAAAGTGACAGCCGACCCTGACGAACCTGCATCGGTCTGCATGACTCCTCATTTGTTAGATTTAGTGTTGAAATCTGTCTGTGGGATCCCTTCCCGCTGTGTTGTCAGAGGTGAAGTAAGCTGAGAGGAAGGAGGAGGTCCTTCAAGATCTGCAGCCAGGATTGACATCATGATCCAAAGTCTGCAGTCTTTCAGACGGGCCACATGGTCCTCGTGCAAAGATGTTTTAATCTGCGAGAATATACTGTTGAGGTCGGTCTGACCAAGAGATTTCAGATTCCGGTCACCAGCTTTGCTCTCAGACCAGTTTAATCCAATTTACAGGGTCATTAAGAACCTGGAAAGGTCATGTTTTGGAAAAAGTCATTGAATTTGGCTTTAAAAAATACCTTTATATTAGAGTCCATGTAGCTCAGGTGAGATCAACCAATAATGTATTTTATTTATTCTAATGTGTACTAAATGTACTAAATCAAACAATCTTTCACAATGAGCCTACTGAATCTGGTTTAACCTGCACCTCCATCCATAAAAAAAAAAAAAAGATCAAGAACAAGATAGATTAATATAGAAGTTGCAGTTAGGATGGGTTTGATGGTCTTTATTTAAAGTTGTTTGACATAGTGGTAGTCCTCGTGTCCTTCCCCGGTTAAGCTGCTCAATGAACTAAGAACAGCGGCACGCTCGTGGTTTTTGTGCCGTGTAGAATTCATTGATCCACAAATGATGTTGCACTTGGCGAGAAAACTTTCAGTCTGTTACAATTTGGAAAAAAACCCTGAGCGTCATCTTCCACCATCCACATGTTTGGATACTACGATCAGACGGTGAAAAATACAAATAAATTCATGAGTTTAATATTTAAAATATACATTTTTGGTCAGTGTTGTGCAGCCCCACGATCCATTCAGCATCCGTGATGAGGTTTCTCAGTACAAAAAGAGTCAATAACAAAGCAAGTATATTGTGAACACACATTTGCAAAACAACAGCTGATTGGCTACACGGTCACGTCTCTCCCACATGGGTCGCCACAGTTTCTTAAGGCAGAATTTTCGGATCCATCATGGATGTGAACCTTTAGCTCCTCCAAGAACACGTCAGCCAAATTTTCACTTTCACACATGGTACGATCATCAGAAAGTTAACATGTAAAAAAAGAAATGACCACTGTGGAACCAGACTTCTTCATATGCTTTAGTGTCTCAGTTTGGGTCAATAATAAATATGGGTTCTTATCTCCTGCAGGATCCCGTCCTTCCCTGGCTTTCAGTCACGTTGCCAGTTTGCTCTCTGATATTCGTGGGTGTGCTCTTGAGCATTTCCTCAGTTGTCTGTGGCTGAGATCGGGGCAGGGTTTGGGGTTTCTGCTGCAGCGTCTGAGGGGGCGGTCCCACTGTTCGTCTCCACTGAGAGCTCCTGCATGGAGTCTGCGGCCTCCTGCACTGCTGAACTCTCCTCTGAAACACAAAGACAGTGTTGTGGGGCCTCACATTGCTTTTATAAAGACAGCGAGCCACCTGAGGTCTCATGAACTATACTTCCCCCTGCCATTTTAAAAGGCTCATTGCTTTTACACATTTTCACAGAAAAATATCATGATTTAATACCATTTAACTGACATTACTTGTCCCCAACGCAGCCCAGAGTTTAAATATCTCCTGCAACAAGACAACAACCACCATTGCACATGCTACTCTTACAGGTTGCACGGTTTTGTCCAAAGCTTTAGCTAGTTCCCATATTTCCACGCTGGGCTAAAAGCTTCTTGGTTGTCGCTCTGTAACCTCCAATAACATGTCCTGACCACTTGGGGGCGACACAAACAAGCTTTGTCGAAGCTATAGTTCTTCTTTTTAAGTAACGCATTAAGGTCATATGGTAAACTTTAAATAATATACTTAAAATGTAAATGTGTGTTGTTTGTTCCCATGACAACAGTACAAAAGCTCAGTGGAGTTGAGGGAACTGCAGACGGTCATCAGGACCGTGTTTCATACATGAACATCTGTTTCATGTTTGATCTTCTACACGGCTGAAGTACCTTCACTCTGCTGCATCCGCATCCTGGCAGATTCCTCATCCTGCTGTTCTCTCTGCTCTTGAAGCTTCTTGCAAACTTTCTTGTGGGTGAACCAGTGCATCTTCTGGCAGGCTTGATCACAGTAGATCACCTGGAGTATGAACGCACACCAACATTTTGAACTCCTCTGTAGTTTCAGTTTTCAGTCTTAGAACAATCGAGATATGAGGTTTGTACACATACGCATCCCAATTTGTAAGTGATATGTTAACTGAGGCTCACCATTTTACAGATAGAACATCTCTTCTGGGCTCCTTTCTCTCCACAGGAGGTGCAGAACTCTGCGTCCATGAAGCCAACCTGACCTGTGATGGCCTGAGTCAGCACCGACAGAGCTGTGGGGTCGTTACCCTGCGATGGCGAGAAGTGTTATTGCAGAACATAAGTCACAGTGCTGCTGACCTTTGACCTCTAAGACGTAAACCATCATCGCTATTAGACGTCAGTAGAGGGCTTCTTTATTTATGTCCAAAAAAATGTTTTTTGAGGTCACAATGACCTTTGACCATCAGTTCATAAACAGTTCATCTTCGAGTCTGGGTGCCAAATAATTTTGCAAATTCCCTCAAAGCATTCCTGAGATATCGCGCCACTGATGAACGGACGCCACAGAAAACAAAAAATCGTCATCTCTGAACTACCTCAAGACTTTAAGAGAGGGGAACACAAACTCACAATGTCCACAGGCGCGATGCTCCGCACCAGCTGCTGCAGCAGAGTGGCGTCACAGTAGGGGAACTTGCGGATGCACTCTCTGATAAACTTCTCCTGGTACACGGGGAAGCCGTCGCTATCACGACCTTTCAGCAAACTGCAGGAGGAGACGGTAGCAGATACTCAGTAATTTTCATATAGATGAACAGCCCTTTGGTCTCATTGCGTGGATGAGTTGGTTCATATATCAGTAGGGTCAGTAGATGTTATACATTGGACTTAGCATACACTGTATAAACCCCAGATTAAGATAGTCCACATCCCCACACACACATGACCTGACCTCTTCATGAGGCCATCCAGCTTGTCCTCACGGTCCTTGAGGAAGGAAGCACACTTTCCCAGCACGCAGCTGATGTAGTGCATCTTCATGGCCAGCACCTCGTTCATGTCCTGCTGCTTGATGCACTTCTCACAGATAAGCTCCATCACCCGGCGAGACTTGCCCAGCGCCTCGGCCTCCGCCAGCAGGGGATTGTCCTTCACCAGCATCACCATCTGCGAACCACAGGCAATACTTATACATATATATATATATATATATATCAAGCTTATATATCAAGCTCTACTTGTAAATAAGATCATCAGCCACGCACACACAGACCTTGACGGGGTTCAGGTTGGTGCTCATGATGATCTTGTGGAGGGGTCCAGCCAGTTTGGCTGGCAGCTTGGGTTCCTTTTCCAAACCCTGAGACTTGGTGTAGTAGTCCAGTCTGCTGCGGGAGAAGAAGTTGTTGATCACTGTGACACAGTCGTGTTGGCCTTGAGGAGGTAAAAAAAGGAAAAAAAAGAAAAGAGTTTGAACATGAATGTGATAACGATTGCAACTGCTGCTTCTTGTCACATCCAGTAGCCACAGAGAAACATCATTCATGCAGAGTCGTGAATCGAAGTCCAATACTCACTCTCCTTTGGCTTTATGTTCACTCTCCATAAAGAGTTGGATCTAATTATGATTAAACGTCATTTTATATATATTGCTCGATATCTATATTGAGCAAACATCACGTACCAACAAACGCGGCCATCTGCGCGGCAGTTCTCCCAACAGAGTTGACCACGTCCGTTTCCGCTCCGGCATCCAACATCATCCACGTGATATCGGTCTTCCCTGCAAGCCATAACACAAAATGATCAACTGTGATGTGATGATACGTACTATGTATTTGACATGTGTAGCTCTCTTCACGCACCTGACAGGCCAGCAAACATCAGCGCCGTGTATCCGTGCTCGTGTTCATTACAGTTCACGTCGGCTCCGTGTTGTAGCAGCAGCCTGCACATGTCTGCTTTGCCTTTATAAGCAGCATGCATGAGAGGGGTCATCCCGTTCTGTGGAAGAAAGAGACAAATTACAGTTAATGCACCACCGCTGTGTCTCAGTGGAATCTAAATGCATAATCCCACTATAATCACGAGCCATGAGGTTCCAGGGGGTCTCATGTTACAAGTTTAGAATATATCTGGGCCTTAAATCTCTAGCCACACCTTCACTGATACTACTGAATTTGACAGCTTTCCTAGGCTGAACTGGAGAAAACATCCATTTCAAACACCTGATGTTGACGGGCGGACATAAGGGACTGAAAAAAGAAAGAAGAGACATGAAGGACCCTCCTCCTGAGTCCCTGCGCCATGCACTGAAGAAAGAAGCAGCTGTCGAAGATCCTTTCACACTGGTGATTACGGTCGATTTAGAGATGAACTAACAAATATTTCTTCCAAAGAAAAATACAAGACAAACTTGTCACGCTGTTTGATGCAAAAAAATATTTGTATATGAATACAGACACAAAAAGTACATTTGTTTCTGTTCTCCTGGTGCATCGTGGTTATAAGACCAGAGAGGAGATGTGTCACTTCCAGCTGCCACCTTTGCTAGGTTTATTGAGAACAATCCAAACTTGTAAACCTATTTTGCAGTGCACATAATACTTGTTAACCGGTGTAAACCCTATTCAATTATACAGTGAATTAAGCTCTACTTTATAGATTATCTCAGATAATTACCTCCCTAAAACATGAAATGAATCATCACTGCAATATCCAAATTGAATAAAACAGCCAACCTTAGACATAAGATGACAAAATGTCTTCTTCACACAAACAAGATCCTTTGAAACCTTTAGATTCCTTTGTGACTTGTGCACCACACAACCTCAAAACAACTAGAAAATAGTACAAAAAGAAATCTTTCAATGTGAATTTGGGGAGGTGTCAGTCAACTTTTAATGTTTTTATTACCTCATCCAAACCGTTGACTCGAACATCCTTACAGCCCAGCAGCCTGGAAGCCTCCTGAACATTTCCTACAAGAGCCAAATTCAATATTATTGCAGTAAAGAATTACAACTAGTTTTACTAGCAGTTAATGCATCTCTACTGAGTACAGTCCGCCTCTTTTTAAGGATGCTCAAGGCTAGGAGGATATTGTAATGAATGCACCCATTATAATCGGATGATTACAAAGGACACACTCTTATGTATCTACAGCAATACACTGTCATGTTATTCCAAAAGTTGGGGGTCACTTAATTGAAAGTAACGTTAGCAAGCTAACTGACGTTCACGTTACTCACGTAATAATAATACACATTCATGAGTTTGATTTCACAAGACATAAGCCATCATCGAGCAACTTAAGTATCGCACTGACAGTACTCCCTGTATTATTTATAGTGTAATTTATCATACAAGCTAAGAAAAAAAGCGAGCTAGCCTGTGCTGTGTCTTCGGGGATTAGCAGAAGAGGCTTACCTGCAGAAATAACCTCAAACAACTCCTTCTCGCTTGAAGACAAGTCTCCCTTCTTAGGAACAGACATGTTGGTGATTAATAATTTAAAACCACACTATAATGGCACGAATAAAACGTACAGTTCTTTAATATGAGGGGTTTGGCGTGAGTACGACTATCTGCTGCTGTTAGGGCATGAGGGCTAGCTTATGCCGAGCTGTCATTTGGAATGTACCACTGCGTTCAGTTTATAGGGGTGTGAAAGACCTACTTAGTCCATCAGATAGGAAAAATGTATTTATTATACAAAAAAACAAACACTAAGGGAGAAATATGTACAGGATGTAAAATAAATATATAAATTACTTAGAGCCAATGTGCTTAATTTGAGTGCAATTACAACGGATATATCGTTCCCTGCTCCTTCAGTGAAATAAGCCGCTCCACAAGAGTCTAGAAAGTTCATTGAGCAATAGTAAATAGAAAAAGTTGTTTATATCTTTGCTTTCGGTTTTACAATAATGTGTGGGAATGTTTCCATGTCCTGTATGTCTGCACTTGTTAATAGGCAATAATATACATACTTTTTTTCTCATTTATTTTACTCACTATTTAATTCACTATTCAAAAAATGTTTTTGCATTCCAATCCAGCAGGGGGCAATGATACTCATTTGGCTTCTTTCATTTCATGTATGTAAACAGTAACACCCCAGTACTTCCTGCTATCTGACCATGGGGCGCTACAGACTTGAACCCGAGGGTAAAGTACTGCAAATGCTTTCAGTTTGAAGAATTTTCCTCTGAATGTGTGTGTGAGAAAGAAACATTGGCTGTGTCCTTGTTCGGACTGGAAATGAAGCAGGAGTACCAGGAGCTGGTCCTGCAGGCCTGTGGGGCTTCATCTCTGCGCGTTGGTGCAACGATCCAGACACTGTGGAGCGGTTACGGGGAGATACTCAGACTGCACCTGGAGGGCTGCGACCGGCCCTCTGTGGTCGTCAAACATGTCAAGTTTCCTGAAGAGTCTCAGCACCCTGGGGGCTGGAACACGGACCGCTCCCACAGACGTAAAGTAAGATCCTATCAGGTGGAGACCCACTGGTACCAGAACTATTCCACCCATCAGAGCTGTCGGACACCTGCCTGCCTGGCTGCCTGTTCCCATGGGGACGAGATGCTGATCGTACTGGAGGATTTGGATGTGGCCGGTTATGACCAGAGAAGGTATCTTCATCGAAGATTTTTCCAAAATAACTGTGTGGCTCTGCAAAGTCTTTGGCCTTTAAATTAAGATTTAATTTGTAAACACACACTTTAGTGTTCAAGACTGCAATTATGAAAGTCATCATGTTCCCCTCGCAGCTGTTATCACATTTCAAGTCTAACAGAGAATTAAAATTTCCAAATATTGGAAGAATAAAACTCTTTGGAAATATCATTGCAAAATGTTCTCAATTTCAAGCCTATTCCAGGTCTTTCAAGGCATGGAGAAAAGCATGACATAATGATTATAATAGATTAGTCGCGTAATGCGGGATTAATACTTGTTTTTCTTTGTAGGACTAGCGTGAAGGACAAAGAGATAAGGGCTTGCCTCAGCTGGCTTGCCCACTTCCATGCTCTCTTTTTAGGTGTGTCACCAGACGGCCTTTGGACTGTCGGCACCTACTGGCACCTGGAGACCCGACCGGACGAGCTGGAGGCTATGGATGAAGCCAGTCTCAAAGCAGCAGCCAGTGACATTGACAGGATCCTCAATGAATGCCACTTCAAGACCATTGTTCATGGAGATGCCAAGTTAGCCAACTTCTGCTTTTCCCAGAGAGGACAGGATGTGGCAGCGGTGGACTTTCAGTATGTTGGTGGCGGCTGTGGGATGAAAGACGTTGTCTATTTCTTAGGAAGCTGCATGGAAGAGAGGGCGTGTGAAAAGAGAGTGCCAGGCCTTCTGGACTTTTATTTCACAGAATTAAAACATTCTGTGAAAAAAGATGTGGACTTTGCTGCCCTGGAGAAAGAGTGGAGGGAGATGTTTGCGTTTGCTTGGACAGACTTCCATCGTTTTCTGCTGGGGTGGATGCCCGGACACTGGAAGATCAACCGCTACAGCAAACAGTTAACCAATGAGGTTCTGTGCAAACTGAAGCTTTGACCACAAACATCTAACTAAGAGCAGTTTCAACCTGTACATAGCATACGGAAATATTAAACGCATACATCCGTCTTCTTCTTGGGCTGTTTTCTATACCGCAGCTCTTTGAGTTGGAGAAAGTCAAACTTCATTGATGTCTCAGGACTTCATATGCACATTTTGGTTTATATAGTCCGTTATGTTTAATGGAAATGATAATGCAGAGAACAATAAGGGTTCAATGAAAACAGATAGTTTTAACCCTCTTAGATGAAGTTTGCATTCTGTTTTAATAAAATAAATCCTGACAAGTGCCATAATTAAAATAAATGGGTCTTCTGATTTTTTTTGAACACCTACTGTATTTTTGGCAAGTTCATATTTTTGGAGGGTCAGGAATTTTTACATTTCATGAGAAAAAACGTGTCCCTTTGTATATTAATACAAACCATTAAAATGTCTCCCTCCAACCATCTTATATATACAAACCATTGAGATGTGCTCAACATAGAAGTGTACAAAGCAAAACAAATAGGAATTTAAATAAATAAGTACAATTCCATCACAGTACATTACAAGAGAATACAGAATTGGGACAAACAAACATAAAATGCTGTTAAAGGGAAAGAGCATGTTATACTTCATTAAAGAGTTCAGCATACATTTGAACAGTGTTATTAGTTCTTTTAGTGCTCATAAGATTGAGAGTCTTAACTTATTCTTTCAATTCACGTAAAATGTAGTGAAATTGAGGCTGACTTTTGTAATTCCCAAATTATGCAAGTGAAATTAACCCTATAGGTTCTATGACAATTCAAAGTTATATTTTTCATGCTCAAAATTGATATTATTTACTTTCAATTTTAATATAATTATTATCCCGACGCAATATATAATTTTTCAATCGAGTAAAAAAAGCAACTGAATTCATACAAGGGTAAAGTACCGTAAATGTGGTAAATATTGTGGTTGAACATTGCAAGAATGAATATAATTTTATTACTATAATAAATTACTACAATATCTGAACGTTTTGAGAGTTATAGATTTGTTGTACTTTTACTGTGTAAATGCATTACCAATAATAGTCAATAATTACCTGTATAAATGTCGTCCTAAAGAAATGATGTAACTAAAGTTCTGTTATTGGTCCAACTAGAAATTACGTGGCTCTCACAGGTTGCTGCTCGTCAGCTGACGTGGAGACGATGATGCTATTTCCGCTTTCGCACCCGACATCATTACAACAACAACAAGGGAGCCGAGAAGAAGAGACGACGGTGCCAGAAGTTTGAGCAGGTAAGAGCAGACCATCTCCGAAGCGACACCGGGGCTTCGGTGCACAGAAGTGGACTATTTAATGTGTTGTCACCGCCGCGACGGTTCGCCTGTCCGGACGTTTTTTTAAAGCCCACCGCGGCGAAGCTAACGCTAGCTAACTTGCTAACGCTAGCTTCATGACAACGGTGAAAATATCACCTTCCTCTTAAAGTTAGTTTCCAGTGCGTTTTTGTCGAGTGTTTTTTCGTCTAGGAGACATTATACGGATACATCTTTGTCAGCTTCCTGGTTAGCCTGACTCCGGCTTATTTACAGGTCAGATTGTTGTCTTGACAGTTTACTGTAAAGATGACAGAACACGGCAGCTGTCAAGGACAGTTAATTTAAATCTGAAACTAACTTCTGGAGTGTTCAGTTTTTCACGCCCAAATGGTTTTGGCAGTTAAACACCGGATATATTAAAATTTGTATTCAGTTTTTTTGTGAGTAAAAGCCTCTGTTATTATTGAGTCACTCCCCAGGGTTTATAGAATCATGAAAATTATATAGATAACTTTAATTGGGAAATTCATTGGATCTACTAAACAAATATTTGCTCAACATCATATATATAGACCTGATCTTTCCAACTCTTGTGTGTTCTGTAATACCGGCACTGAAACAATTGTACATTCAGTTTACCATTGCAACTTTATTTTATTCTTCTGGATCGATATCAAACATTTATTTGATGTCTTATACGGAAAAAAGATGAATCTGCAGAAAGCAAGACATTTATCATTATTTGGAGAATGAGGACATGGACAGAAGTCACTTCTTAAATTTTCTTGTTTTTATATAAAAAGTTTCATATCCACCAATACAAATGGTCTGAAAGGAAACAGGTATTCACCAATTTAAAAGTGAAATGAAACTGTAGTAGGAAACATGAAAAGGACTCACTAGTAGGAAAGCCATATGGCTCGTTTGTCTACAAGGCCTTAAAATCCTAATCTTCAAAGGCATGGAAAAATAATGGAAAATCCGTAAATAAAATGTGTATGAATGCTGTTTAGGGGGCATTTTTGTACCGTGAAAAGCTTTTACAAAAACTCTTTGTCTCTTATCACTAGAAATCCAAGGAACCGCCTCCACAGACGAATTCTTAGCATTATAGCTGGAAACCACCACCAACTTCCCCTCTCAGATGATGCAAATGTTCTAGAGAGGGCATCATATCCTCCAACCATCAGCTGGTACTGCTTCAGGTGTCGTGCTGCGACCAGAATGGAGAGAATTTGAGGGTATTTCTCCTCAGGTGAGCCCTGAGTTGTCACACTCTCCTGAGCTCAGGAACCTCCAGAGCTCACTTTGCTAGTAATAATATGAGCCATGGACTCTGGGGCAGTTGATATTCCTGTAACCCTGGTCATTAAGGCCCCCAACCAGAAGTATGGAGACCACACCATTAACTGCTTCCTCAACTGGACCGTGGAAAGGCTGAAGACCCACATCTCCAACGTGTACCCCAGCAAGCCAGTAAGTAGTTGTTCTTTTCTGTAAAGGCACAGACGCAATGTTTTCTTAAAGGGGTTTGATTGTTGAGGAACACAAAAACTGGTTGTGTGCCAAGAGATAAGAACAGCTTAAATCCCTACCAGACATGAAATAACTACTACTCTACGATGAGTATTTGGATAAATAATTTACATTTTCATTAATCGTTACAATGTTGCCTGTCATTCACATTCACCAACCATGTGAGGAGATTACCCGACCGTCAGGAGCAAATCAGAGTTCAGTGTGTTGCTCAAGGACACCTTGACTCATGGACAGGAGGAGCCGGGAATCTCACAGACAACCCCGAGTTTAGAGGATGAGACTGAATCTACCTTGAGTCACCTCCAACCTGAATTACTATGGCTTCGATATGTTCATAAACCCAGTCAACGATTTGTTGGTCGTTGCATTTTGTTGGTTTCCCAAAACAACCTACCCATTGCAACTCCTACTCCCACCTCAGCTGTATAATGATCCCTTCTTCAGCTTATTTTTTAAAGCAGGAACGACTGGGTTTTCATATGGAGAAAGAGCACCGTTGGTTTCAATGATAAACATTTGTACACTTTATTTTCTATACCAACTTTTGGACCATTTTGGCCTTCAGAAAGTCTTGAAAATGAAAAGTATTTACGCTTGTGACTGAAAAAAAAAATAGGTCAGATAAAAAGCAAAAAGCAACGCTGTGTAACCATAGAAATAAGAAAAATACGATAACAGAGCGGCGGGGGGGGGGGGGGGGGGGGGGGGGGGGGGGGGGGGGGGTCATATTTGTGGACTGAAACTCCACCTGGAGGAGTGGGGTGCCCTCGTTAGCGGCCACAGCAAGAATCCAGACACAAAGTCCCGGTCAGACCAAGTCAGTCAAAAAACTGAGATTAAAAGTTAATTCTTGGCCTTAGAAATCTTGTTGGTGTTTACACTGGGTGAGAAACAGGTTTCCTCACAGGCCTGTTTCACTGTGCTGCAGTTCAAGTTTCAGGAAGTGCTACAACATTATGAGACAGCATTCTCTACAATGCTTAGTGTCAGACAAAGAAAGACTCAGCTGGTTAAAAAAAAAACGCCTTTTACATAACCTGGGTAAGGTAGTTGGGCTGTTAGCCAGAGGGTCGCTGACCCTAATGTTCCTGCTTGAGAAACTACAACATTCTACCACTGCTTCACACTTGTCGTTTCTTTGTCTCACCTTGTGATATTGTTTGTGTTGCAGCTGTCCAAAGACCAGCGGCTGGTGTACTCAGGAAAACTCCTGCAAGACCACCTGCAGCTCAGAGACGTGCTCAGAAAGGTAAAGGCGATTATGTGTGTGTGCTGCGCTTCACGTCATGCGAAAACAGCTTTAAAATGTGTATTTCTTGGAATCATAGGGAGGTTGGTTTCGAATCCTTACTGTTCCTCACTGGACTAAGTGCTGCATGATCATCAAATGTATCCACTGCCCTTTAAGTGGCCTAAAAATCAGTTTATGCAAGTTTAAGAGAAGTCAAGAAAGGAGTGTAGCTACAGCTGATATCAACTGTGAGGCCTCATTACCTTAAAGAGCTGCAAACTCTTAGATAGACATTAGATTAGCGTGGCATATACACACACACAAACACACAAACACACAAACACACACACACACACACACACACACACACACACACACTATGACTGATACTGAAATCTGCATGTGCATCCTGACTGAGAAGAATTGCTCTGTAAAGTGTGTCTATGAATTTGTTTGTGC